>CAAKHD010007489.1:46440-58423 GCA_901007705.1 Fistularia tabacaria
CTTATTGGCTGCAATACCCGCAGACGGATCAGAAAGAGAGAGAGAGAGAGAGAGAGAGAGAGAGAGAGAGAGAGAGAGTGTGAGAGAGTGTGTGTGTGTGTGTGTGTGTGTGTGTGTGTGTGTGTGTGTGTGTGTGTGTGTGTGTGTGTGATTTAACAGAGTCATGGCTCTCAAACCGTTCTGTCACCGCGTATCTGCTGGAGCTCAAGTGTATGAGCACACATTATATCAGTACCAACACTCGCACTTCTGCGTGCAGCATGTTTCAACATTCAATGCACTGAGGCAAACGCCTGATAGGCTAATCTGAGCATTTGCCTCAAATATCTGCAGACGATAGCATGCAATGAAGACTCTGGACAGCACTGGCTCCAAGCCCATGGTCGTGTAGAGCAGGCCATTCATCTCAAAAACAAGTTGTCGAAAGAAAATTCAAAGATGACAAAAATAAAAAAGTAATGTATCCTGTCATAATAAGATAATAAAAGAATAACAATGATAATAATAATAACAATAAACCTAACAATGCAGTCGTACGACTAAAGTATGATCATAGAGTGAAAGTAATGTCTAACCTGAATTGAGAGAGAACATCTGCAGTTTGTAGTCAAACCAAATGTATTGTGCACCTTGAGAAATCATCATTCGGTGGTGGATTGAAAAATAAGGAAATAAGGAACAGTGCCAGCCATGTTTCAGGGATAGAACCCCAACGTTCTGGACGAAACATCTCCTCTTTGGAAAGGAAAAAAACGTTGGGAGTGTCAACTGGAAGGAGACATTTTTGTAGATTCACAGGAAACCACCATTGATCATGATATTCTCTGCTTTCTAGACGCAAGGGACTGCATGACAACTGGAGAATGGTTGAAAGGGCCTTCATAAGACTTCAAGTCATCTGTGTTTTGGACAAAGCACCTAGAAACAAATCCAAAGTTCAACACTCATGCTGTTCAAGGAGCACAGGCTCTGGCAGCGCAGTTTCCTCGGGACAGAGAACCTGTAGGAAGACATGTTGCAGGGAATGTGAGTTTGTGCTTGCATGGATCGGCCAATGGCGCCTCTGTACAAACATCCTCATTGTCCGACTGCAAGACACAAAAGAGTTTCCACAGTCCGAGCGGCCAAATATGACGCTCGTCACTGTGGAGACTTCTGTGTGTGTGTTTGTGCCACAAGCGCTTGAGACTGAACTGATCTGAACCCAAGACGGCAGCGTCTCAGATATTTGCCACAACACACCACTTTCTGGCACACGTGGGAGAACAAGTGACAGCTCGGACGGGTGTGAGACGGCAATACCAACTCTGCCTTCCGGGAGCCACTTGTGCTGAGCCCAAAGCAGCCCGTTTTCCCCTGAAATACTGGTACTTAAGTCTCAGCTCCGTAGGTTTGTTCAAAGGTGCGTTTTAAACCGAAGGCCATCGATCTCCAAAGGAGCCCATACTGAGGAATTCACAGGAAGTCATGACCCTCCCCGTGGTTGACTCAAGGGCTCCTGGACCCAGTATCAAGGCCACTGGGAAGTTCTTCACAGATCCCATGAAACCATCCCCACGGAAATCAAGGCCCTTTTCGAAGACCTCTCCCTCTGGGACTATGTGTTGCCCCACGGACTCCCAGGTTGTCCTCCAGGACCGCTGATACCTACGAAGGAACAGCTGGGGCCTCCTCAACGATAAGTGCATCCCTTGTAGTGACTTCTTGAACACGCTTAAGGACCTCTCAAAACTTATCAGGCACTTCACCAACATGCAGTAGGAACTGTGGCTTCCTGATTGGCTATTTGTTTACCTTTGGAAAAAAAGGACTCTTCAAACATGCTTCCGCGCAAATATTTAACCGATGGCCTTCTTGACTGAAAAGGCTCTCACCTACTGCGAAAGAATGCAGACGCAGATAATCCGAGTTTTAACTTGATTTTATCGGACGATATCTGCCCTTTTTCAGATCATTTATCACACATCTGTTGCTGCTGAAACGAGCCGCGGCTGATGTCAGGGCTGCTGCTGGAGTTCGCTGGGGAAGGACTGAAATCCGTTTTTTCAAATGACAGGCATCAAGTATCCACAAAATCTGAAGAACTTTGAGGCCGGTGCCGTTTTGATGGTTTTCAGTTCAGCGCAAGAATGTGATTTCGTATCTGCTCAAGATTCTAAAATCAGCGGGATTATCAAGGCTTGCTGTTCTTGAGCAACTGCTTGGAACAGACTCCACTGGTTGTCTGGCACAAAATTTCTCTCTTTGTGATGACAAAACCCACTTCTCTCGGATAAAACCTTGCATCTTCTTGAGCCTAAATTAATATCTTGCTGACACTCAACGACATCTTACGATCACTAACTCAACATCTCACTGGTCTGTGATGATAAATTTGCGTTTTTTCCGAGACTCCGATGACAAACTAACATTTCTCTGATGTTAAAGTGACGTCTGGTGCACCTTATTGTAGCAAACTATTCATCAATATGATGATTGAAATCAGCGTGAAAATATTAAAAGGATACTAAAATTTCAATGAAGGCATGATCAACCCATGAATTGACCGTTAAATTGTGTACATGTCATTTTAATTTGGATACTTTAAGCAGGACGTGCGGGCAGAAGGTACAGTTTGTGCCCCAAAAAGACTTCGATTGCTTTGTTTTCCTGTAATGGTTCGACTCCTCTGACCTTTGACTCCACGCCGAAACTGACTCGCGGTTTCCATTCCCCCTTTGACTGGCTGGTCGCTTTGGTCATTTCTAATGAATGTGTTGGATTTTGTTTTGGATGTTTTTGAGCGCGTGCGTGTTTTGGGTGTGTTGGCAGGGTGGGTGGGGGGTAATTATGTGATAATCTCATTTGAGAAAAATGTAGTGATTCAACGCAAGAAAAATCCGAGTGACAGCAAACCTGGACTATGAGGAAGCATGGGAGGGCAGGATGGGACGAGGGAAGAGGAGACGTGACGATCGGAAAAGAGGAAGGATGAAGGAGGAGAAGACAGCGGCGGGAGGAAACAGGAGCAAAGTGAAAAAAGAAGAGGTTGGATGTTAGATTATTATAAATACATACAAGATGACTGGAGAAGAGGAGGAGAGAGGCTGGAAGAAAAGCCTTTGCACAGGGGTCTTTCTCTCCCTTGGAGATTCACACCCAGCCTCGTGGGACCTTGGCCCACTTCCTGTTGTTGGACCAATCACACACAAGTTCTGCCTCCCTCCTAGAACCGTTATCTGATAACCACCCGGAACCCAGGGAATTGTGGGAGAATCAAGTAATTCTCTTCCTCTTAGTTTATCTGATGAACAAGTACAGTTTAATGACTTTGGTTTCGGTTGCTAAAAGGCTTTTAGCTGCTGATCTTTAAGCTAAGGAATGAACTTGATGCTTTTCTTGACTCAATGTCGCCAACTTCAGTTCTTCAGTGGCGTCTAAAGAAGATGATAATCCGACAAGTCAGAGATTTAGAGCCTTAAATAACAGCAGGAAAGGCAAACAACACACACAGACACACACACACACACACACACACACACACACACACACACACACACAAAAACACACAAACCTCAAGAGTCAGTAGACATACTAGCACCATCATGAGGCCGTTATGTTCACTACACACAGACCCACACACACACACACACACACACACACACACACACACACACACACACACACACACACACACACACACACACACACACACACACTCACACACACAGACCTGACCTCCATATTAGGATGAAACTGGCTGTTGCCGAGTGTCTGTATATTTATAGACTGTTTGTCTGAACAGAGGGAGAGAGAGAGAGAGAGAGAGAGAGAGAGAGAGAGAGAGAGATGCAGGGTGACAATGGTGTTCAGGCAGGAAATTGACACCCCAAAGCTTCATCAGGTGAGTAAACATCATCATGACAGGTTCTTTTCCATCATCGAGAAACGGAGGAGTGAGTGTCAGACCCACTCGTCTCTCCTCCACATACAGCAAGAAAAGACTTTGAATTGAAGTATCTACATCAAGGTGTGATATTTTAGCAACCCAACCTTAAAGGTGAGTCAGCACCTTTAAAACCAATGATGAACTAACAGTTTCTTGTTTTTGAGATGACAGAACCAAAATACAGGAGTCACATAAACAAACCAAGACAAATCACGGCTCAAGGATCGAGTTCAGCACAAAGAAGAACAATGATTAAGCCGTTCGTCCATTCAAAATCGACACATTCCGGGTTGCAGCGGGGCCGCGGCCTGTCCCTGCCGGCCGAGCCAAAGGGGGGTTCACACCATTCACCCCTCAAACACACGTCCTACAGAGACATGCAACCATTCACTGCCTCATACAGATACATACAGCAATTCACCCTGTCATTCACACGTATGGACAATTCAGGCTCTCCAGGGATCCACCTGCATTCGTTTGGACTGTAGGAGGAACCGGAGAGCCCGGAGGAAAGCCATAGAAAAGCAGGAGAACATGGAGACTCCCCACAGAAAGGCTTCTGTCAGAATCCAAGCAGGGACCCTCTGTGCCGCACTGTGCCATGCTACTCAGAAGACAAATTTGAGAAAAAAACAAGCCCTGGACTTCGAGCGCACAGGACATAACCAGAGATAGTCAGGGGAGTGAAAAGCGGGAGTTAATCTCAAAGATAAATCCCAGGCAAGATTTCAAAATGAAATAAAAAACTTGATTTTTCTTGGGAACTGTGATATTTGCGGTCATCCGGCTGCACTCAAGACACATGAGATCAACTTCTTACTTGTGGGAAATCAGGATGGTTTGGGCTGCTTGACATAATTGGGATTGTAAAAGACTTTTGAATTCAACGTCTTCGAGAGGAGGTTCGGGAAAACAACTGGAGGCTCTGGCTACGATTCCAGCTAAGTGGACTTTTCTATCCGTGGATGATGATCCCCAGCAGGAGTGTGTGAGTCGCAGATTTCACACACTCCTGAAAACCTCGAGCTGCAAAGCGTGGAAGTACAAACAGAACGAGGAAGGCTAAATGGAGGCGCGGCCAAAGGTCAGTCGCACTTCCAGAACAGGAGCCCTTTTGCTTTAAAGTGATGCGGAAAACGTGCTTCCGTAAAGTGGACTCAGACAGACGTCCAGAGGCAGAATTGAGGGCTCCTGCAAACGACGTGTGGAAAAACCAGAGAAAACGGAAGCCATTGAAAAGGAGCTGGAAGCGACACCTTCAAGCCTCGCTCTTTCGTTTCACCTTTGTGCTGCGATCAGCATCTTTTTCCCACCGGGGGTCACGTCCACTCCGACCAATGCACAGTTCTACTGAGCAGCAACAATGGGCATGAAAAACCGTGTGAAGTGGTTCCCATAGCAACCCCAGATGTTCACTTTCCTGTTGAAATAACTTTGAACCCAAGGCAGGACGTATTAATAAATCCTCTGACCGGCACACGCGGAGGAAGCAGGCACAGGACATCCTACCACCAGGGTCACGACCCGCCCTCTTGACAGCCGTAAACCTGTCACTGCTTTGACATCACTTCCTGTTTGAACCTCCTGTTTGAACCCGAAGGGCCCGAGACAAAGCCGGAGGATCAGTCGGCCCTGGAAAGAAGTGACGCAACGAGACGTCCAAACGCAGCCCTGTGACCCCGTCCTCTTTTCCTATTTATTTCCTCCTCGCGGATAAAGCTCTTCCGAGCCCTGGGAGACTCACCGGTTCTTGATGCGTAGCTGGACCCCTGCTGAACATGATCTGCTGTGGCGAGACACGTGTTTCCGCTGCCGTTGTTGTTGTTGTTGTTGTTGTTGTTGTTGTTGTTGTTGCTGTTGTTGCTGTTTTGGGGATGTGGAAGGCAGAGGCGCAGGAGAAGGCGATAGGAGAGGAGGAGGCGAAGGAGTTGAGAAACCGGGCTCTTCCAGGTGTCCCGGGTCAAACACCCTGAGGAAAGAGATGGAACAAACATGACATCCTGTCAGCCGCCATCTTATTTTCAGTCTCGCTCAGGGATTTATTTGGTAAAGAATGCGGTGGGCAGAAATATCAAAAAACTGGACCCGTCCCAAAGGAGAGGGGAAACATCCCATCGGGGAGCTTGTGAACTTAGAGGTTGTTATCTGCAGAATTTGAACTTGGACAGAAGAAGTCATTTGTACAGCGGAGGTCCTGACCTCGTCTGGATGGAGTGAACAAGCCTCCATAGCAACCGCCACTGCCGGTCCGGCTCTGTGGTATTAATAGGTATTTGAAATGTCAAATGGCTCAGCGCAACATCCCTTTAGATTTTCAGTGGGACAAATATTTGCAGATGCCATTCTGTGCCATTGAAGTGATATTAAAAATGACAGGAACTGAAGATTTGCAGCGCAGACACGGAAAGAATGTCAAAACGTGCAAAAGCAGACTGTTTAAAAAGTTTCCAGATGCACTAGAAATAAGACAATACCCTTGTTTGGCCTTTATTTGGATGAATTCATGCTGAGTGGTCAAAACACTCATCAAAGTAACCAGATTTTTCTCTTTCCTTATATTTCTTTAAAAAGGCCGATTCGAACCACCTGTGCAACAAACAACACACGGGGAGACTTCGTATCTGCGTTACCGAGGACACCTTCCACCAGGCCAATGGCTTAACGTGACGGAGAAGTGACTGAGGGGTGGAAAGAGCGCTATAATGTGAATCCACTGCCTCACACACACACGATGCCACCATCACCAAACAACGACATTTGTACCGGCCTGAGGTCATAGTCGCTTTCTCAATCCACCCTGCTGAGACCCTGAAACCCACCGGCCTTTGTCACAAAGAAAAATAATCAGTACGACACACAACAAGCTAACACACACACAGAGTTAGAAAAGGAAAGGTCTTTCAAAGTGAAACCTGTTCGACATGGTCACAGGAATGTGAGGCAGCCACAACACCCTGAGATCACCTGAACAGGAGGGACCGTGCTGTCACATTCCATCTGCCATCACACACACACACACACACACACACACACACACACACACACCACATTGTTCACAAATACTGAATCACACTCTTCTGGAGCGTCAGCAGACACCTCCATTCTGGGGAAAAAGGAGGGAAAAAATAGTTTTCTCACTGAAATAAAACATTCTGAGGATCTGACCTTTGCACTAAACTCTACACAAAAAGAAACCTCTGCTGCTCCTCTCTCATGCCGTCAAATCTCAGTCCGTGTCTGTGCGCTCTTTATACTTCACGCCACACAGTTTAATTCTACTGCTTCATGTAACAGTGCTCTTTACTGCTAATGTGTAGTCGATAATAATTATTATTATTTTCATTCACCAGTACATGCGCAGACATTGACAATAAAGCTTTGACTTTTGAAAGATCCTGACACCTGTTTTTTGAATAATCCATATACTGTGTATGAATATTTATGCAAATTGTGCCCCCCGGAATTAAATCTATTTTTTTTTCATCTATCCAACAATTGTTCAGCAGATCAGAACTGAAGTGATGGAGTGAGACGTTGGCAGAGAGACGAGGGGGTTGGATGGGGGAAGATGATTGGCTGCGGCGGGAGAGCAGCCGAAAGACAGGGGAGAAGAAGAACACTTGAGATGATTGAAACGGGATCAGATGCTTTACCACGCTTGAATATATGTAATAATAAAACATGTATTTTTGTACCAGTGGTAGCAGCACAGGCATGCAAGTGATCACACTTACAACTAAAAGAGAGGCCAGAGTAACATGGACCGAAGAAAACTCCGGAACCTTATCGCTAACGTTGTTCCAAACCCAGTGGAAGCTGCCGAGGGTAGTAATGTTTCACACACATCATTTCGACGGTGCGTTAACAGCTGATCACCGATGGGCACACTGGAAATGATCTCCATTTATACGGCGCTTACATCGCCCTGCGGTTTTAAAGCGCCTTTACATTCAGCCATTGGCGCCGGAGCTGCCATGCAAGGCGCTCATCAAAACGTCTGAAGCTACTTGGGCTTCGGTGTCCGAGGAGCGAGACGCCGTCCCTCCCATCGGAGGGACGCCTCGACCGACTGAGCCACACCTCGGGGAATTACGACTTCCCGGCCCCCTCCTCGGGGGGGTAAAGGAATACTTCATGGACGCAAAATACCTCTGTCCGGTCAGCCGAGGCTCTGGAGTCTTTTAGATACAAAACATCGAAGGCACCGTCACACACGGAGTGTGTGAATATCAGGATGAAAACAGCAAATGATGAAAAACCTCATCCAAAAAAAGAATCTTTGCACGTTGCTAAGTTGGATTGCTTTAACGGCGGCACATTCCTGCCTGTCCTCCAGCCTGGATCCAAACTGTTGCTGTCATTTGCAGACAATCCAGAGCCGTAAATTCTAAAGCACGGTAGAACGTGTCCGACATCAAAGTTCATGGTGTCGTCACTGTGTGAACAGCGTGTCTCCGCAATCTCATTACAGCACTCGCAGATACACACTCGCAAAGTGGTCTCCCAGGAAACCTGTGTGTGTGGCAGTTTGTCCCTGGGGTGACTTCTTCCCCTTCTTTTTTTTTTTTTTTTTTGAGCGGGGAAACTCAAACATTCATTCAGCTGGATTACGTCAGCCGGCAACAAAAGAGCACAAAGGCGTGGAGTCACTGGAGATGAATGAAAGGATGGACACAAAGAGAGAGTGGCAGAAGGAGGGACACCTGCAGACAAAAACACCACCCGGCTTCAAACCTGCCAGGGGGAACACATTCTTCCCGGCCCTCCTGTGTCACTAATTATAACTTTCCATGCTCTTGAGTCCAATTTAGACCAGAATCACTTAAAAATCCCACGACATTGACGCCAGTCCCCATCCGGTCACCCCTGCAGGTGTACACGGTAGCAGAAGACATGGACGAGACAGGGACGGACAGCTGAGGAGTTATAATCTGTGGTCGTGTTGCATTTACTGCACGTCACAGCAGGGAAACTCAACGAAGCACATGCAAAGGTTGATGCCAGAGAAGAAGAGAAGCTTTGGGCCGAGGCACGCAGGTCGTGACATGACCATCCAGGCGAGAGCCACCGTGGCGCTGCTGAGTCACGGAGATCATGTTTGACTTTCGCTGAGCGATTGACAAGATTAACACTGACTAGCAACAGTTGCTATTGTCTGCTCATCACTCACTGAAAGTGAGCGGCTGAATGTTTTGGCAGGACGAGAATGCGCTGGAGTCAAGTGAATCCAGAGCCTGAATTCAGAGTTCCCGGCATCAGTGCAGTGAAACGACTCTTCCCTTTCCCACAGAGCTGTTCTCACTTCCAATTAGGATAAAACTCTTCACAGTCAGCCTTTGGAAAGGAGGCCGTCAAAACAAGATACACTTTGAGGGACTCAAATGCTTCACATATTGATGGGAGAATATTTCTGCTGCACTGATGTCTAATACTAGCAAACGGAGAATGTTAATATGTTGAATATAAATTCCACTGGGTAGTTTTACCCGGGCAGCTCGGAGGTGCACTTTTACCAGGGCTTTTCAGAGTGTGGTTTGCACGTTCTCCCTTGCGTGGGCTCTCCACCGGCTCTCTGCTATCCAACACGTGTGGCGAATTGAAGACCAAATTGTCCTTAATTGTGAATGACAGTGAACGGTTTCATGTCTCTGTCCTGTACGTGCCCATGTGATGGCTCAGGTGCAGCTGACACAGCAACTACACGACGACAGCTCTCGGAAGAGTCTCGCTGGCAGTTTCAGGGCCTGCAGGTCACCAGGAGCTCAAACCGACTGCACGGAGTCGGGGCGAGCGTCGAGATCAGGCTTGAAGAGTCCTCAAAGTCAGTCATTCAGTTCTTGGAACTTTCAACATCATGCCTATTGAACTTCCTTTCGGAGCCATTGTTGCTCATGGGATCCACGCGTGGCTGTCAGACACAGCAAAGGCACTGAAGAGCGGCTGCCGATCGAACACAGATGCGCCCATCTTCTCCAAAGATGATCGACCTTGCCCGTCGGCGACGGTGGGAGAGTAGGATCATTAGTCTGCGGCGGTGGTTCACTCATCCCCACATCCCAAAGGAGCAGGCCCCGGATGTCCATCTCCATTGGTTTATGATGGGATAAACTGAGCGTGATGCTTTGCCATCACCTCCTGGCTTTGGACGATGGCGGTTCAGTTCAGCTCCACCCCTCTGTCGCCTGCCGGCCGAGGTCTCTTCAGTCTGGCCAGCAGATGGAAGATGGGCCTCTGACAAAGGGAGTGTAATCTGACATTCAAACTATTCAGCTCAATGGATGCACATTGACTGGCCAAGATAAGTTTTCTCAACACTGAGAATGAAAACACGCATGTTCATCCATCAGGCGAAATAGTTTGAATGTAACTGAACAAGTCTCAAAGTAAGAATGAATGCACTTAAAATAAAAAGCCGTCTATCCGTCTTTATTCATTCCTTTATCGTTTGTGCTACTTATCCTGCCGGCTGGGCCGGGGGAGTACAGGAGGCAGTCTACCCTCGATGTACACGCAGACAAACAGCCATTCCCCTTCACACGTCTGGGCAGTTTGGGGTCTCCAAAGGACCTCCTGTGTGCTTGTGAAAGCCTCCGTGTCAGGCTCGAACAGGACCTTAAGAAATAGTACGCTTGCTATTGTGCTTTTGCTACCTCTCTGGCTTCACCGTGGGCGGCAGAAGAAGAGTTTCATTGTCCAGACTGTGCAAATGACAATAAACACTTGGAATCGTGTATCTTCTTGCTGTGTGGCGGAAGCACTTAGCACCATGCCAGCGGGCTGCCTGATGCAATCTTTGGTGACTCAGAAATACAAGAATCTGCCTCTTGATGCAGAAAAATGTCCAAATATAAAGCCGTCTGTTTCATGATGTCAGGGATTACAGACGAAGCAACATGTTTCTCAGTCTTGAATGAGCTCTTCTTCATCTGTCTGCCTCATAAAGGGTAAAGACCATTTTCTTTCTGTACTTCTGCACCTGAATGAAGTTTCGAGAATAGCCAAAAGGAAACAGAAGAAAAGCAGAAATGTATATACTACTGTCTTTCTCCACTGATCATGAGGTGTTTTATCAGTTTACTGGGCTGTTATACTACTTGAAATCAATGGGTTTGGAGCCGGTGGCTCAAATTCACTGAATTGAAACTAATGTTCTCTTCAAAGGGACTCAATAGGAAAGAGAAAGAGGGACAAAATCTCAAAGCCTCCTCCATTATCCTGGCCAGATAATCTCACCTTGACCACCTCCGTGCTGCCTCAACCTCATTACTGGATTTTTGTCTCAAGTGAAAGTAGAAATGAGAGGAAAATCATTTTAGATTTCTCTTTAACTCACTTGTGCACAAGCCACACGAAGGACTGCATGCCAAAAATAGCTACACATTCTCATTCTGTAATTAACAACGTTAGCCAGTCGAAGCAGAGACTCTGAGCTGTCATTATAACAAACACTAGAAAAATGTTTGCTATGTGACCAGCAGGAACCTCCTGTTTTTACCTGTGGAAAAACAAAAGCTTTCATGTGAAATGTGACACCGGCAGGGGCAGACCGCTGCCTTCTGAGGATCTGAATACTAAATAGCACAAAAAACATTTGCCACACACAGGTTGGCTTAGAAAACACACAATAGGAACCCGAGCAATAACACCAAACAGGCATCCGAGTGTCCAAAGTTTAACCTGATCCAGGCAACAGTCCAGTCCAGCACTCAGACAGCTGAGCCGCAATAATCTTTCCTCTTTTACTCGCAAAGCAGCAGGTCTCAGGTGTCAATGAAAAAGGCACTCGCTTGACACATGCTCTGCCGAGAAACCCTGACACACACACACACACACCCACACACACACACACACACACACACACACACACACACACACACACACACACACACACACACACACACACACACACACACACACACACACACACACACACACACACACACACACACACACACACACACACACACACACACCACCACCCACACACACACACACACACACACACACACACCCACACTCACACACTCACACACACACACACACACACACACACCC
>CAAKHD010007491.1:0-14434 GCA_901007705.1 Fistularia tabacaria
TGTGGAAAAGAGGTTAAGAAACGGGTTCAAGCAGGTTGGAATGGGTGGAGAAAAGTTTCAGGGGTTCTTTGTGGTAGAAGAATTTCATCTAGAATGAAAGGAAAGGTTTACAAGACAGTGGTGAGACCAGCGATGCTGTATGGTTTGGAGACAGTGGCACTGAACAAAAGACAGGAGGCAGAGCTGGAGGTAGCAGAGATGCAGATGTTGAGGTTCTCTCTGGGAGTGACGAGGATGGATAGGATCAGAAATTAGTCCAACAGAGGGACAGCACATGTTAGATGTTTTGGAGAGAAGGTCAGAGAAGCCAGACTGAGATGGTTAGGTCATGAACAGAGGAGGGATAGGGACTATATTGGTAGACGGATGCTGGAATTGGAGATGCCAGGCAGGAGGTGTAGAGGAAGACCGAAGAGAAGATTTAAGGAAGTAGTGAGAGATGATATGAAGTTAGTTGGTGTGAGAGAGGAGGATACAGAGAACAGGGTTAGATGGAGGAGGTTGATTCGCTGTGGTGACCCCTGAAAGGGAAAAGCCCAAAGGAAAAGAAGAAGAAGAATCAGCAACATTCAGAACTTACACTTCAACAACATTCCCTGTTGAATCGACACTGAGACCAGATGTAGTTTGGACTTGGATTTGCAGGGGATCATCACAGATTTCATTGGGATGTTCAAGTCTCAGAGCATTGAGAGTTTCCCAGTCTCCGCTTCCGGACGGGTTGTCTCGATCAAACCATTGCGTCCAGCAGTCTGGCAGGAAAGGAAAGTTTGGCTTTTAATTCAATCTTTCACCGCCTGCTGAAATCTATACAGTGACCAATGTGGCCCCAGCAGGTAAACTGTTCGTAAAATGTTCATGAATTAACAAAATCTTGAAAAAAAAATAAAAATTAAATCACTGAGGTACTTTCACATCCGGCCTTTATTGGCCAAGTGATTTGGACTTTTGATCGAAACAAAAATTTCACAGAAACCTTCCAAAGATCCAAAGATTCAATGTTTTCTGTTACTTGACACTTGTCCATCTAAGTTGATTTAGTTATTTTCCAGCCATTTTATTCTTATCTTGACTTTTCTCTGTCACGCCTGCAATATTAGCTACATTTGCTGTCATCCTCTGTTCTTGCAAACTGATTCAGAAGTTTGCAGTGTCGGGTTTCTTTGTTCACGGAAACAAGAACCATGAACATAGAATGCGTTTTTAATTAAGAACATAAGCGACGTTGTGCAACTTTCTTTCCATCTTTCCTTCAGGGGCCCTTTTGTTCTCGCTAGATTATATAAAGCTGCATAGCCTGGAGTTTAGTTTTTTGTTTTTTTGATTGTTTCTAAATCTAACAAATCTTTTTTTTTTTTCGTTTCCTGTGTCTCTCAATCATTTGATGAATATATACATAGTACAGTCATATATTTCATCATATTACTTAACCTTATTACATCGCAGGTTAGGTAAGAGATTCAGTATCTAAAGGAAGAATGAACACAGATACAGTTTAGAAGAAGAATAATCCAAATCACATTTGAAATTTTTACATCGTCATTGATGTAACGAGACAAACTGTCCTAGAAAAAAGCTGGTAAGAATTGAGCTGAAGCACGCTGCTATGATTTGCCTTGAAACCTTTCAGTTTTTGAATCTCCGACGGCTCGAAATTGATGTTTGAGGCTCAGTAACAAAGACAGAGACCAGTTGTCCATCTCCCTCTTCGATTTGCAATCTATGACACTGACAGAGCCATAACAGAAGTAAGACATGTCTTCCATGTATTTCATGGTATTTGAAAATAGTCATGAGTACAAAAAAGAAAAAAAAAATGCATCATTTCCTATTGCATACAAAGCTGTAGAGTCAATAATGCATTCATACTGTAGTTACCGTTTGGAGTGCAGAAATCAGTCGGGCACATGAAACGAACACGATAATCGTTACATTTTCCCCGCGGCTGTTGAAAGTTTTTACAGACAAATCCTGTGGCTGTGTCAGCTCTGCAAAAAAGGGAACCAAAGTCGTTTTAATCAGGATAATTTGTCGACACCGTTTGACTGTTCTGAAGTGACGCTCGTGTGGCCAATAGCTACGATCAATGAGCAAAAGAGCTCCTTACGTGTCAATGAGATTTTCCCAAACCCTGGATGATACATCAAAAACTGAAAGGCGGACGGTCGTGGTTTAACAGCGACTCACACATAAATCACATCTCTCGTAGACTCAACGCTTTCCCCGGATGTGGTTTCGACCTGGATTTGAAGTGGATAATTGCACATTTTCTGTGGGTTTTCTCTGCGCAGGGACTGAACGGTCTCCCAGTCTCCGCTTCCACTTGGGTCATCTCGATCAAACCACACGGTCCAACATTCTGGAACAAACATCCGAAGACGGGAGGTGTTAGCGTGTTGTGACACAACACTTACATTGGAAACATGTAAACTGAGAATGTAACCCGGTATTGCTAAAGTTTAGTTTGGATCAGAGGTCTGAAACCCACAGTCTTTGGCCCAGATCTGACCCTGCACGTATCTAAAACATCCCAAATATTTTGAATTTACTCGCACAGGAGTAGCACACGTAATCTGACAAGTCGGGTTTGACAGGCTCGAAGAAATATTTCAAAAACGTTGATGCCCAAAACGTTTATGAAATTTGGGGAAATGGAAGCTCTTTCGCCTTGTCTTTGATTCATAAGATAACATGTCAGCCAATTGACTTGCTTAACAAATTACAAATAAACACAAAATCTGAAATACACGATAAAAACCTTTACCATGAAATAAAAATCCTCTAAATAAGTGGATAAATAATCTTTATTTTTATATGTTTTATATAATCTTTTCAGCTGCACCCTTCAGGGTCCCCACAGCACATTAAACCTTCTCCATCTAACCCTGTTCTGTGGATCCTCCTCTCTCACACCAACCAACTTCGTGTCCTCTTTCACTCCGTCCATCAATCTTCTCTCTGGTCTTCCTCTAGGTTTGAAGTCGATAGATAATAACGTCAATAAGTTGTAATTCGCCTCTCAACTCACAGGGTGCGAGAGCAGGTACCGATCAGCCTGAGGGAGAGGCGGGGATATTTATTTGGAATTATCATTGATAGTAATATTAATTTGCCTCCGTTTTACACTTGGATAAATGTGAGGTTTTCAATTTTCACAGTTAATAGCGAAACTATTTTTCATATAATCGTGTTGATTCTGTGATTGATGGGATTTTTTTTTTCCTCTAAGGTGGCGCTCCCTCGAGGCCCTGAGAACATGCCTGTAGTTTGAGTTTAGACCTCCGATCCCGCAGGAACATCCAGCACTCGGGAATAATATGTATGTGATAAAGATGTAATAGTTGGCTCACCATTATTTTCATCAAGTCTTGGCTTTGCTTCTTGTTGATTACTGCCTAAAAAGAGCAAGATATGTGCATGTGATGATTTAATTTGCAACTTTCGAGACAAGGGATTGTTAAAAATAACACAGTGACTCTGAGGATTCGAAGTAGATGTAACTTGCTGATTTTAAATAAAACTTGTGAAAAATGGGCAAGTCAGCGCTAAATTTGCATTCGTGTAATTTCCCATCCGAGGATATTTCATGACACATTTATAGACTAAAAACAAACAAATCTGCGAATAGCTGACTGTAATCACAACATCGCGTCTGAGTGTATTCACATCCAGCTGAAAGAGGAATCCAGTTTCCATTTTATTTTCAGTCGACTGCTGACAAAACAAGCTGCTGTTATAAAAACAGCGGGGTGAAAACAAGGTGAAAGAAAAGAAACCTTGAGACAAGATTGTCTGGACCGGAAATGTGAAGGAAAGAACACTAAAGGGTTTCGATGGCGACGGCATCTTTTCTTGAAATGAACTCACCAGCAAACTGAAGAACGATCAGGACAAAACCAAACTACAGGTGACAGTTGGAGATAGTGCAGGGTTACGAGGATGAACTGAATGCTTCACACAGCAGTTATTAAGCATTTAAGAGCTTGAGAACATCATCTCATCTCATACCTTGTAAATCATTGCTGAGCATCTCATTCCACCCTGCCAGGATAAATGTTGAGTGAACAAATGAGAAATTAAAAATAACACATTTTCAGTTCAGATTTTACATTTCAGAGAAGAAAAAAAAATGACACATGAAAACTCAATACGTTTGCCGCAGGTATTCTAATATTTGTCGAAATACAAAAATCACATGAGATGAACTCGAGAATTCAAGAAAAAAAATATTTTATTCAAAAAAAAAAAAAAAAAAACCTGTTGTGTTTTCATTTTTGTTTTTCTGAGAAAAACAAAACAAAACATGGCACTCACCAAAACGAAGGATAAACTGCAATGTTCTCTTGCATTGATGCTGCTGCTTGAAGCAACAAATATACGCGCCGGGCTGCAGGAGGCCAACACCCACAGCATGAAGTGACAGCAGTGAATCTAGTCAGACAGGTATTTTAATTACTAGCGTCTTTTCTATTGCGGTAAGTGTGACAGGGAGACGTTCCAACCCTCAATCTGGAAATCCGAGGTGTGTTTCTGGGGCGCTGTGTTGGTTTTCTCAGCTGGTGTGAGATGTCACTAAATGCTTTTTACCGCACGAATATCATCAGTCACCATTTGAGAAGGATGGGAAGAGTTTCGCAGGCGGCAGAACCCCTTGTGTTGCAATTGGCCGCTAAAGAATTCCATAGGTAAAGGTGAAAGCCTAGGAAATAGGTGGAACTCGCTCTCTTGCCTCACGGCCAGGCAGTTTGTCTTCTCACGGTCAGAAAATATGAAGTCGGTAAATTGAGGGATGCAAATGATCTGCAGGTGTGAAGAGCTGTGTATCCCTATATTTGACCCTGTGATTGTATTTATGCTTGGAAGAAACCAGAGATCCACACCAGTGCCAGACTCAAACTGACAGAATTATTAAATGTGGAATGTTGACCAAGTACAAGGGTGTAATGCTGGTCTGGGGACGAAGACAACGCCACCAACAAGGAACCTGATGTCGCCGAGAATTGTAATTGACAAACACATACGGACGATCTTAAAAAGAAAAACTGATTCGTGTCATGAGAGACGAATCATGTGTGTGCAAGATAGACACACGCTGAAGGCTTGAAATTCCTAGAATCTCGAAGGAGTCTCATTTTCAGTGAAGTGCTACTTTCATGCATATTAACCGTATATGTGATGAAGCTGTCAGCAGTGATGGACTAATTGGTCAATCTGGGAAACTTTACCCAACTGTACTCATTGTTGTGTTTGTGTGAATAATGTCACAAGACTCCATCATCATGGCATTCAGTCACCAGAGCACAAGGAGTTTAATTCCTTGCAGCTTTTAGTCCATTTTCAGGCACACGTTTGCCCGATGGATTGCGCGATGGTGAAAACCAAACCAATGAACTGTCTCTGCTCTGAAACCCGAGAATCCGAGTGTCATCTTCGTCCACAGAGCATTGAATAAAGGTCGTCAAGTGAAGTGAAGTGAAGTGAATGGTTGGATGGCTCTATGTGTGATCGACTGGTGACTGGCCAGGGTTAAACCCTGCCTCTCCCCCGGCTAGGATTGGCTAATTCCTCCCCTGTAACTCTACGTGCAAGATACACACTATGAGTGGCATCGATGGAAGATATTTGGAGAGAACAACTGGGTTTACCGATGTGTGCTTTAAACAAGTGGTAGAGACACGCCCAGCACCGATCAATGCTGGTGAGGTCAAGATGTTTCAAAGTGTTATCCACGTGGCAACAGGTGAGCACTGGAGGTGCGAAGGCAGTTAGCACAAGATGTAATCACTTTGTGGCAACTGGACTTGAGTTTCTTTTCTTGGAGATGCTTCACCTCTCATCCAAGAGGCTTCCTGAGTTCGTATAGACCACGGGGAGTTTTTTGAAAATCTCTGTTTAACTCAAAAGTTGAGCCATACAATGAAGTTATGGGAAAGAGCGATTGAAACTACACTAATAAATAAGAGGGATGTGCGGAATTGCGGTAACTATAGAGGGATAAAAGTTGATGAGCCAGACCATGAAGTTATGGCAAAGAGTAGTAGAATGTAGACTGAGAGGAGAAGCCATCGTTGGTGAGCAGCAGTGTAGTTTCATGCCTAGAAAGAGTACCACAGATGCAGTATTTGCTTTGAGAATACTTATAGAGAAGCACAGAGAAGGTCAGAGGGAGCTGCATTGTGCTCTTGTAGACCCGGGAAGGAGCATGAAGAAGGGTCCCCAGTGAAAAACTATGGTATTGTCTGAGGAAGTCTGGAGTGACAAAGAAGTATGCTATAATGGTGGAACAGAGACGTTCAAGCTAGAGGTGGGATTACGTCAGGGATCAGCTCTGAGCACCTTCTTGTTTGCAGTGGTGATGGACAGGCTGACAGATGAGGTTAGACAGGAATCTCCATGGATCATGATGTTTGCAGATGACATTGTGATCTGTGGTGAGAGCAGGGAACATGTGGAGGTTTTGCTCTGGAAGGTACAGGGATGAAGGTTAGTCGCAGCAAGACCGAATGCAACCGCCGGGCAGAAGACCTGGTTGAACATGAAAGAGGGGTTTGATGGATGTAGAGAAGGAGGACATGAAGTAAGATGATATGAGGTTGAGTCCCTGTGGTGAAAAGGAAAGAGACGACCGAAAGGAAAAGATGAAGAAGAGGTAGAAACATGTTGTCGGAATATCAAGTCAAAGTTGAAATATAACGTCTGGATTAAAAGTTAAAATCCATTGCTGCTTCTCATTTCTATCAAATCACTTTTGACGGGAAACCGAAATGAGTTCCTTGTCAAACGGCGGCGGTTCTTTACTTTCGTCACTGCAGGGGACGTGACGTTTATCTGCGTTTAAAAGAGTGAAAGCTACACGTATGGTGACCCCGTTAGAATCTTATGATACAAAGTTTGTGAGCGCACATTTGTTTGTTTGTTTGTTTATTCAACCACATAAATCAAAACAGCCCCATAAGTAGAAATAGCTGCTGACAAAGGGAGGATCAAGAATGTCATGTTTTTATTTACAGACCTAACCTGTCAATGGCCCTATATGAATGCTCCTGTTTCAACAGCACTTTCAGCAAAACTGGGCTTCACCTGTGCGGCTCTTTGTGAATCAAAATGCTTATCATTGCCATCGTTATTGTTATTGTTATTTTCTTTTTCTTTCGGCGTCTCCTTTAAGCGGTTTCCACAGGGAACCTGCTCCCCCCATATAACCCTCTCCTCTCTATCACACTTCGTGCAATACAAAAACTGATCCAAGCATCGTATACAATCTCAACAAATGTAGATTTATCTTTGTTTTTTTATCCTACTTATAAAATGACTACATTTTAGCCTCTCAATGATCCCCTGTTGTCTTTTTTTTTTTTTTTTTGGGTTGCAATTCCTCTCCCCCAGTCTCACAGTCATTTTCAGATCTTCCTCTTACAACTTTCTGATTGTTCTCAAAACTATCTCTCCGTGTGGAAATCGACGCAATCCCTGACATAGTCATTGACGCGATTGGATCCGTTCATCATAAAAAACAAAATCAAAGAGTGGATAACAAGCACAACCAGGGGTTTGTGTGAGGCTTCTGTTTGTTAGCCAAAGGAAAAATCTGGTTTTTTGACATGTGACATGTGACACAATGAGCGATCAGTGGTTTGACGTCCAGAAGACATCATTTTTTGATGGGGACTCGTTTTTTCATGTTCGAACTAAGGAACATTTTATCAGTACTGTTTGTTTTCAAGTCCAGTCAGGTTGGAAACCTGTTCCGCCAGACTGATGACTTTTAATTTGTATGTTAGGAAAGCCTTACACATTGACATCATTTGTTGTTTTTTTTAGGTTAGCACAAAAACCCGGCATAGCACTGTTTAAGACACTGTTCTGGAAAAAAAAAAATAGCACGGGTGAAGCATAATCAAGCTTGACTGCAAACAACCAAAACAAACACTGGCTTAACCGCATTTCAAGGTCCCACCATCACATATGTCTATCTTTTTCAAGACGGCAACAACAGAGGAGTGCAATTTTGCTCAATGGATAGAAACTAATTACAAATCATGCACACTACTTAGATCAGTCTGACTCCTTGATGTCACTGAGTTGCCCAAAGAACATTCCAACGCATATTTGAGCCGCATTCATGATCATAAACACACACCATCCCATGCGCAAGTGACACAAAAAAATGCAAAAATAATTGCTGAGGAGAGAAGTTTAATTCTCATGAAGTGGAAAGAGAAATGTTGGAAAGGTGTCTGGAAATGAGAGACGCCTGATTTCTTCACTCGGGTCCTTCTAATGTGCCAGGTGGGACCCCGTCCCTGAAAAACGAGCGAAACATAAAGCCGCTGAGCAGAGCTGCTTTCCATGTGTGAGTATCCACTACCAGAATGACGGACAGCTCGACACATCATTCACCTTCGGCTCATTCATTCTGAGGCTTTAACATTCTTGGTTGTTGAGAGCTGGGTTTTTTTTTTTTTCCTCAGCTGGGAAACCACATGCCACTTGTAGAGCGCAGCCCCTCGGGGAAAAAGAACATAAAAGGGGTCAAACCGTCTCAGAAAGCATGGGACATAATAAACACATACACCGGTGCTACTGCAACCCAACACATGATAACAGATAAAGTACAATGAAAACTGTTTCAGCGTTCACACACAACAACGCATTTTGATGGGTTATCAAGAGAGAAAGAACTCATAGCATCGTGCATGACTGCATCAGATGACCCGGTGGCAGAAAAGACACACAACAGGTTGGTTTTGTGGACTTCTCTCCATGACTATAACACTGCACTTCAGAAAGTTTTGCATATGAATAGAAGAATTTCACATTTAAAATGACGTATGTATGGGATTTCCTTTCATTTGCTGTTTCCTTCAGTTGTTTTTTTTTTAACCCGCGATTATTTCACTTGCTTTTCAAAACATGGGAAAATACGACACACCGACTGTGCCAGAAATTTCCATGAGACTGATTCACACACACGTATTCAAGGTTGGTTTTTCCAGACGTCAGCGGTGAAAACAGTTTAATTGGGGAAAACACATTTCAATATTTGACCAGTTCATTTAATAGTTTTAATCCCAGAGAAAAGCAAGATATTTGGGGAACTGAGGGTGTTCAGTGTTTGAGATACGTGATGAGGCTTAAGAAATAAGAAATATACCACCATTAGTACTACTTGTACTGTTAATGATAATAAAAAAATAAAAATAAATAAATAAATAAAAGAAAAGATAAATAAATAAATGATAATGATAATAATAATAAAACAACAGTTTTTCCATAATAACGAAAAGAGCAGTTTTCTACCCACCACAAAAGAGTTTGCGTGATATTGTTCATGTGCACATTTGTTCACCTGTGCACTTTTCAGATACATCAACAAAGCGATGATATCCTCGAAAACCACAGAGAAATAAGTTCAAATGTTTAACGATTGCCATCAGGTGATTTATTTACATTCATTCACATCAGACTTTGTTCCTTTTCAAAACTTTAGCTTAATAGAGACCATGGTATTTTTAGAAATGTTTTTCTCATCCGAACACGTCTGTTCATGACAATGAACTAGATGTTTTGGCCTGTCATCAATTGCAACACTTAAAAAAATAAATATATTTATATATATATATATATATATATATATATATATTATATATATTTATATTGACGAGCGTCTCCTATAGATGACAAATAAGAAAAACAACAATGAATTCTTACCTCGGATACAGCCCGAAATTGTCTTCTGATATGATTGTCAATTGGATGCAAGGAGGACAAAACTAATAAAAAACAAACAACCAGGGTCTCCTCCTGCTGTGGCAATGTCAAACCACCTGCAACCCAAATGAATACAAATTTAAATCAAAAAGAAAACAAACCTGGAATCAAGTAATTAAGCTACAAATTGAAGGGACTCCAGAGCCTCCAAGTGACTAAAAGCAGTAGTGCAAGAGTTGGGGGGTCTTTTGCCTTTTACTGCAAGGCAAACCCATCCATGGTTGCAGGAGACGCCGGAGCCGATCCCAGCAGTCACAGTCGTCAGGCAACCGCAGTTGGGATTGAACCAGGGACCCTCATGCTGTGAGGCCGAAGTGGCCGCGAACCACTGTGCCACCATTCTGCCCCGCAGTGTGAATAAGACACACACACACACACACCTATAAATATGTATGTATAGATAGATATATAGACACATCCAAACACCATTCACAAATATATTTACATATACACTATATGGTCAAAAGTATTCGCTCACCTGCCCTGACTGGCATATGAACTTCAGTGACATCCCATTCCTGATCCATAGGGTTCAATATGAAGCTGGTCCACCCTTTGCAGCTATAAGAGCATCAACTCTTCTGGACAGGCTGTCCACAAGGTTCAGGAGTGGGTTTTGGAGAATTTTTGACCATTCTTGCAGAAGCGCATCTGTGAGGTCACACACTGATGTTGGACAGGAAGGTCTGGCTCTCAGTCGACCACGAATTCATCCCAAGGGTGTTCTTTCGAGTTGAGGTCAGGACTCTGTGCAGGCCAGTCGAGTTCATCCACACCAGACTCTGTCATCCATGGCTTGACGAACCTTGCTTTGTGCACAGTGATGATGGAAAAAGGAAGGGTCCAGCTCCAAACTGTTGGGAGAATGGAACTGTCCAAAATGTCTCGGTATGCTGAAGCATTCGGAGTTCCTTTCGCTGGAACTCAGGGGCCGAGCCCTGCTCCTGAAAAGCAACCCCGCACCACAGTCCCCCCTCCACCAAACCTCACATCTGGCACAATGCAATCAGACAAAAACCATTCTCCAGGCAACCGCCAAACCCAGACTGGTCCATCAGATGGCCGGAAGAATCCGCACAATTCGTCACTCCAGAGAACGCGTCTCTACTGCTCTAGAGTCCCGTGGCGGCGTGCTCTACACCACTGCATCCAACGCTTTGCATTGCACTTGGTGATGTGTGGCTTGGATGCAGCTGCTCGGCCATGGAAACCCATTCTATGAAGCTCTCTGCACACTGTTCTCGAACTAATCTGAAGGCCACATGAAGTTTGGAGGTCTGCAGCGATCGACTCTGCAGAAAGTTGGCCATCTCTTTGAACTATGCGCCTCAGCACCCGCTGAGCCCGCCCGTCAGTTTACATGGCCTACCACAGTTCCACGCTGGAATTCACTGAGCTCCCGAGAGCCACACGTTCTTTCACAAATGTTTGTAAAAACAGTTTGCATGCCGAGGTGCTTGATTTTATACACCTGAGTCAGATTATTTGGATGGGTGAGTGAATACTTTTGGCCATATACTGTATATACATGCATAAATACATACATACATACATACACACACACACACACACACACACAAATATATATAACAAATATTTGTTTGAAAAACAGAAATATTTCCAAGAAATTTTAGTGGAATTTTTTTTACTGATTACTGTCTGAGTGAAGTGTGAGTGAAAGAGCAGACGTCGATGGCTGACCTCTCAAAAGAGTGAATTAATCTAAAATAAAAAAGAAAAAAAGGCCACATGTTTATGAGAATTGTAGTGATAAGTTTCTGTGGGAACACTTTTTTTTTCCGTGTTTTCAAACCGCTAAAGTATCTTGAAACTACACTGGAGAGCAAAACATTTTATTACTAACACTGGAATAGTTCAATTTGTATATTATTATACAGAAACTAACTGCTTTACAAAAACAAAATGATACAATATCACATGTATGTACAGTGTAGTAAATATACCATCTCAAATTGTACATAAAGTATTTACAGTTGTCACACATACTGCATTAAAAACAAAACCCAGACTAATACTCTACAGACATTAATTTTGCATAACATCAAATAAAACATGCCACATTTTTGAGGTTTTTCATCTTTACAAACCCATGACTCAGTTTTAAATTAGTGCAAGTCAACTGCTTGTTTAAAGAGGCTATGGATGCATAATCCATAATATTTCCATTCACACCTTCTGGTTACACGTGGCTCAAAAAACCAAACAAAAAAAACAAAACAAAAATAAAAAAAATAAAGTAAAAAGAGATCTTGCCTTCTGTTTTTTTTTTTCGTTTTTTTTTTCCTGACTTGGTGTTAAAGGTGCACTCACTGATTTTGAGCTTCGAGGACGTGGTTTTGAGGAGATCAAGGAGCGCAGCTTCAACGTAATGGAGGGAGGAGATGCTTGAAAATCAACGCGTGACCGGAGCTTGAGATTTGATGGACGTAAAGATGACGACGAGAATCTGGACTGAGTATCCCACATGCAGGCTATCTTCAACAACTGAGAATGAATCTGGACTGATTACATTGACTTAACACGTGCACAATATCTGCGAGGAAGGCCCAACGACTGCAGAATTGTCCAAACATCTCCAGAAAAAAATAAATTACATGACAAATGGTTTCTTTTTGTTAGAAAATCCCCTTTCCTGCTCCCACACCTGACATTTTCCCAGTATTGTACCTAAAAACTCGCCCCAATATGTACAGATGTGACTTCTTTGTTTTTCTTCCGGACTTAAAATCATGGCGGGTGCTGGGGCCCAATTCCATGATAGATTGACACATTCGAAAAGAGACTTCCTGCGAGGGCCTGAAAAAGCTATTCTACTGATTTGTCTGGTCTTGTCGTACCAATTGCTTCCACGAGGGGGGTTGAGAGTGAGTCACCTGTGCAACTAGCTTCAAGAAGAGCTTTCAGAAGAGTGCGTTTCCACTTGCTTGTCACGGCAACCATTTTGTGGCACCAGTCGCTGAGGCAGGTGTCATAACTACTGCAGAAGGTTTTTCTCCTCATCTTCCTCAGACAACTTGTATTTCTGTCGCCAAATTTAATTTGGGGATTTCTGACAGAGGAGGGGAGCCCATCCTCAAGTCACCCGGTATTTGCCCAATCCGATGCATTCAAGGTTTAAATTAGTCAGCAACTTTTTCAGTCTTTGGTTTCAGTCCAAGGTGTTTTTTTTTTTTTATTTTTTATAATTGCTCAGAATTTAGCCTCACATTTTTTTAAGGCCCAATGTTGGAATTTACACAAACAATGGGAGAAATTGGGAAAATTAAGATTTGATACCAAATTAATGTTTGTTTGTTTTTTGGAGATAAATATAAACCAGTATCTGCTCGAAAGCACAAGGGCTTTGTTATTGGCGAGCTGATTTGGGATTTGTGTGTAAAGCTTACAAGTACATGCATAAATCAGCTGACATATCAACTTTGATATTGATTTTCTGTTTGTTTTCATTTTCAAACTGACGCCTGAAATTCTGCCTCTCTATTCAGGGACAAATAAACTTTTTGTTGGAGGTGTTTCTCTCTCGTAGGTCATCTGAGTGACCGCAAACGTAGTCAGCAGTCTCCCACTCCACTTTTCTTTACAATGCTTGCATTTCCTATTTCAGCAGTGGGAGAGAATCGCATCAGCTGTCCTAACAGGAAGTGGGGGTGACGCGATGACTGGCAGAGGATCACACTGACGCTTCGTTTGTCAGCGTAACGCAAATAGCGAATTTGTTTCTGCCGATGTCAACTCTGAAGACCACAGTTGATTTGAGTAAAGCCTCAGAATTGTTAAGGCGTGAAAAATCACTTCAGACGGTCATATGGACTGAATTTGTCTGCAGCGGAATTTGAGTACTTTAATTTTTTTTGTTTATTCTTATTTATTATAACAAGGTCAAAAAGAAATGCAGGTGGTCAAATTACTGGAATCTAGGTTTTTTTACTGTTTGCCAAGCTGTAATCAACTACCAACTTCACATTAATGAGGCAAAGCACTGGATTTTTTTTTTTTTGGGAGGGGGGGTTGAACCCACTTTTAGTTCTCTTCTCTTTTCTCAAAAAAAATTAAAAACCCGGAACGCAGCGGAAATAAAGCAGGCGAGCGACTTGAGTCGTGATCATTTTGCGGAGAGGGACGTTTCAGACAAGATGGGGCACGAACGGGTCTTTTTGCGGAAACTGAAGACGAATTGAAATGGGAGCAAAAATGAATCAAATGAATGTTCAGTTTTTATGACACACTATTTCTGACAACCTTTTCTTCTTCAACGCCTGGAGGACCAACACCTGATGAGCAGGAGTCGTGTGTTCGTGTGTGACAGGATCTGACGTCACGCTTCCTGCAGCCTCTTCTCCGTTCGTCCGAAGCGACCAGTAAGAACTAAACCTGCTTGTTGCCAGGCAACCTAAGCATCATATTGCTCCCCCCCGGGCTGCCGGACCAATTGCCAAGGAGTCAAGAGGGTTGAGGATTATTGCCGAGTACAACGTTTTTTCCTTGTTACCGTGTAAACAACTTAAAAATAAGATGTTGCTGAAAATGCAGTTCATACTAAAGAAAAAAAAAAAAAGAAAAAAAAAAAAAGGGGAAAAAAAAAAAAAAAAAAAAAAAAAATTAAAAAATTTAAAAGATAAATTGTTTTTTTCTCCATTGTTTT
>CAAKHD010007492.1:6685-16859 GCA_901007705.1 Fistularia tabacaria
GTGTTGGGGGTGGGGTTGGTGTTTGGATGGTGGCAGTGGATATGTTTTGGTGGGGGGCTCTTTTGCCTTTGGGGGGGTGGGGGAGGGGGGGGGGGGGTGGCTCCTCTCTTCCTCTGCCGTCCCAAGCTGGCGATGGGTGATTTTTAAGACACGGTGTGTGTTTAAATGCGCTTCATGGTTTCCTCTCGTCCCTCAGTACGTCTCCGAGTCCGAGTCATTGAGCTCCTCGTCCTTGTAGAAGCCGTCGTGGTGGCTGATGTTGTTGAAGCTGCAGTAGGAGCTGTGCTGGCCACGCAGCGCCGGCAGGCTGTCGAAGGTGACGCTCTTGGAGGGGCTGGTGGTGTAGTGATTAATGGCACTGAAAGGGAGGGCGGGCGCCGGCGTGCAGGGGGACACAGGCATCATGGTGGCCAGGATGAGGGCTAGGCAGTCCGCCACGTCTTTGTTGGGAGCGCAAGCCAAGGCTGGCGTGTAACCTGAGGCGGGGACAAAACACCCGTCTTCACTCAGACACACACTTCTGAAACTGCAGCCTCATTCACTTCTCTCTCAATACTCCTCTTCACCGCATTACAGTGAGACTGCCATCACATTCGAAGGAATCCGCTCATTTTGACATTCGCTACTTCAACGAAGGGCCGGGGGCTGACACTTCCCATCCGTCCAGCCTGAAAGCACGCATTCATCATCAACTCCTCAATGTCACTCGAAAGAGATAAAGTGAATCTCTGCGTTAAAAAGGCTGCATTTAGAGATCGGGCTCCTGCAGCACAACAAGCTGTAAATAAAGGGGAACAGACGGTCTGCTTGTGATTAGCAACAAGTGGCTCCTTGTGTTTAACTTCATATGTTCCAACATCTGAGATGCTTACGTCCATATTCAGAAACGATGCAAAGAGTCAACACATACAGTCACTGTCCTGGTGATTCGCTCTCCTTTATCGGAGCTTCTACTGCACGTTAATAGTTCAGGTTAAGAAAAAAATAAGGGCCTTCAATGAGGTAACAATGAGGCTGGCGGGTTGATGGTGCATTTTTCAGACAAGCGTACATTTGGAAGCCTGGAAAGCGGCGACAGAAATAACACCAGAGCCTTTCGGAGTGATTCAGAGACGCAGCGCTGCTTCTGCACGCGGCCACGTGTCGTCTCATCGCAAACTCCTGGGAAATGATGCCCGAGGTAAAACACCGAGAGGGAGGAGGAATCGCTGCGCGGACACGTGCCCCGGATTCGACCACCGTTCTCACAGCTGAAGCCGAGCTGATGGCACAGGGCTCTCCACGGAATCCCAAAATGATGCCGTCCTCTGAGCCGCGCCACAGGCCGCTGCTGTGGAACTCCTCGCCGGCTCCTCCAGCGGGAACCGTTAAGTATTTTCAATCAGATTTGCTCTCGTCTCCCTTCATAAAGCCTCTGCGGCACAGCCTGATTGGACAGGAGCCCGGTCCTGCTGCCCGGGACGCCTTGCGCAGACGGCCTCGCATTTCACCCGACCCGCGGCAAAGAGCTGTAACCGGGGGGCGCTGAGTCATTCCAACTTTGAAGTGATGTTTTGAAGGGAAGGTTTTGGCCACAACTAACAGAATCCTGCGACCTCCGTGAGGATGGCGTTTCAAATTCCAGAGGGTTTGGGCTGGGGGCTCGGCGAGGGCTGGCATTTGGAGGAAATGGACTTACCGTTTTCATCGACCGCGAGCACACTGGCTCCTTTTGCAAGCAGCTCCTGCACCACCACCGTCAGACCGTTTCTCGCAGCCACGTGTAGAGGCCTTGACAGAAAACGAAAAGAGGACGGCCATTATACGGGTTCCTGCGTGGTGTGACGCAGCGGAGCCCGAACACCGGGGTCTCTTCATTCGCACAAACACAGACAGACCACGGGGGGATACGTACGTCTGCAAGGCCGCGTTAGTGGCATTAATGAGGTTTCGGTCCGAGATCTTCTCCAATATCAACAAGGCACTGGTTTCATGTCCCTGGACAACACGAGGGCAGCTTGGTGAGTTTGAAAACAACGAAATCCCATTCATGGCTCAGAAACAGAGTGGGCTGCACTGACCTTACTGCAGGCCAGGTGGAGGGCGGTGTTCTTCACTGCATCCTGCAGAGTCAGATCTGCTTTTGCGCTGCTCACCAGCAGCTCTGGGGAAAGTGACGAGGGGAGGAAAAGGGTGAAATTAATTAATTTCCGAAGCCATTAAGACGGCGCCGGAGGGCGGCTTGAGGCGGAGCAGCGGGCGTACCGACAGCATTGGTCTGGCCGTTCTCGGCGGCCATCATGAGGGACGTCTTCCCCGCCGCGTCGACACCGTTGACCTGGGCGTTGTGGCTCAGCAGCAGCTGGAGACACTCGACGTGGTCTGTGAAGGCGGCGGCATGCAGGGGGGTCCTGCACCCACAGGAGGACGAGTTGAACACGCAGAGCGCACACTCACCTCATCATCCCCGCCTCCAAAAGCGTTACCTGTGTTTACTGTCTTTGGCGTTGACGATGGCGGGGCCCAGGGTGTCGATGAGCATCTCGGCAGCGCCTTCATTATCGTGAATCCTTGAGGCGGGAAAAGAGCTCGGTTACTTCGTCCGCCTGTCGTCACGGTGACGGCGGAGAGGGAAACGGCGCGGGGTCTTACACAGCACAGTGCAGGGCGCTGAAAGAGTTGCCTTCAGCCTTGTGGAAAACCTCTTGCTCCAGCAGAACTTCCACGCACGTGTCGTGACCTACGAGACAAGAGAAGTGCACGCCGTTCACAACCTGGGCCTTTGCAGCACGACATCCTCCTATCGGAGGCCCAACCCCAGACGGGCATGGTGGCGATGAGGATAAGCTCGGGCCTGACCTTCTCTTTACGTTGTTGGAATCATGCCTGTTCAATGAAGCGAAGGTTTCTACAAACACTGGGATTAGTGTTTTTTGATTTTTGATTTTTTGAGGAGGTTCTTAAACCGGTGTGTACCGTTGTAGCAGGCCCAGTGCAGCGGGGTGTAGCCTTGATTGTCGGTCAGGACAGGAAGTGTTTCCACGGACTGGGCGGCGTGCAGCAGACCCCCCAGGACCCCGATGTGCCCGCACGCTGCCGCCAGGTGGATGGGCGTGCGTCCTTTGCAGTCCCGCACCAAGAAGTTGGCGCTGTGCTGAAGCAAGGCCTCGACAGACTCCTCGTGACCGGTCACAGCCTGGAGGCGGGAGAGGGCGCGTGTGAGCGTCGGTACTGATCCTGCCCTGACATCCATTTCAAACGCTCGGATAGGAGCTCCTCCTCCAATCACAGGAGGGAGCTGTGCGCTTACGGCATTAGCTAACAGAGGAAACAGGACTGGTGCAAATAAATGAAAGCGGCATCTAAGCAAAAGCGGTGCACTCACTCCTCTATGCAGGGCCGTCCTGCCCCACTTGTCTTTGGCTTCTACATTGGCTCCCTTATTAAGCAGAGAATATACACAATCTGCGTGTCCACTCAGGACCGAAAGCATCAGCGGGGTTCTGAGAATCATCAGACATAACGTAGAGTCAGTTCAAACACGTCGCGACCGCGCCGAACAGAGAAACAGATAACGGCGGGATGCGCTTACTGTCCGTTCCCGTCTTGAATGTCCACTGCACTTTGAAGATCAGCGTTTCCGATCAGCAAACGCAAACACTCTGAATGGCCGTTGGTAGCTGCGCGGAATTAACAGACTTTAGAAACAGAGGAGAAAATGTCCATGTACATGTAGCTGGATAAAACCGGTGGTTGTACGAACCGGCAGCATGGATGGGGGTTCGCTTCAGGGTGAAGTCTTTGACTAAGATGGAAGCCCCTTGGTTTATGAGGACGTCAACACACTCTACATGGCCCTTGAATGCAGCCAGGTCCAGAGGGGTGCGTCCTTGACTGTTCCTCACATCCAGATCCAGCAGAGACTGCACCAGGACCTCCATAGCATGGTGGTGGCCATGGTAGGCCTGAGGGGTCACAAGCCAGAGACCATAAATGTGCCGTATATAAGAAGGGGGCGGAGTTTTTAATTTGGAAGTTGGGCGTCACTCACCGCGAGATGCAGCGGGCTGATGGGGGCTCGGACGTCAGAGTCATTCAGGATGTCCGTCCCTGAGGTTTCCATTAACTGGGAAAGCAGGACGGCGGTTAGACTGTACCTCCCGTTGTAATGAGCCACCCGGCCTTGAAGCTCAGCAAAACATTCAAAGATAATGCTTGGGGACCCAACCAGTGAGAGAACTTACCACGTCCAGAGGGGTTTCACTCGCAATCTGAAAGACAGCGGGGGAGAGCAACGGTGAGTTCGACGGTACTGCGACGGGCAAATAAAAACCATAAAGCTGCGGCGCAGCCTGTGGAGACGCGTCTGACCAGCTCCAGGCAGAGGCGGTGTCCGTAGGCTGACGAGTAGTGCACAGCGTTGTAGCCCTGATTGTCTCGAATCCCCGGATTTGCATCGTTGCGCAGTAAATATTCCAGGCACCTGCCGAGACCACAGAGAGGCGGATTTCAGGGATGAGGGACTCTTTCCCGAATTCTTCGGCGATACCGAGATCAGCAAAAAGCATGTGTGTGTGTGGACTTGTCACATCATCATATCAGCCATTTCTCAACATGCCCTTCATACCGCAGCGCGTTTGAGCGACTGCTGGATGTGCTATTAAGTGTGCTCTTGATGCACAGCAGAAACATCTGCGTTCGAACTCATACTGACTTTCCGTCTGTGTCGGAGGCAGCAGCGTAGTGGAGCGGCGTGCAGCCCCTCTCGTCCAGGTCGTTGACGCTGGCCCCGGAGCCCACCAGGGCAAACAGACACTGGTAGTTGCAGTTGGCGGCGGCGTAGTGCAGTGAAGTCCTGTAGAAAGCAAACACGGCTCAGCCTGCTGGTGGGACAGACACGGGCTCGGCCCCACGGCAGACACACACCTGCCAAAGCTGTCCTTCTTGTTGAAGTCAGCCCCCGTGTTGAGGAGGAGATTGAGACATTCCAGGTTTCTGAGTGGTTTTCGAGGAGGGTTAAAGTGATAAGCGTGATTAGACTCTTACTGTAACCAGTAATTAAATGTAATATTCACGCGCCTCGAGCTCCTCACCCTCCAGCAGCTGCGGCGTGTAAACAGGTCCTGCCAAAGTCATCGGGAGTGTCTATGTCGAAGCCTGCAGAGGAGAATGAACTGTGAGATGGTCTCCTTCACTCCGGAGCTGCAGCTGAAAGGCTCAATCAAATAGCGACTTTGCGAGGAAACCACCTGATTAGATATGGACCATCTCCATTTTGAACTTTTGCCATCTTGTTTCCTCCGAGAATGACATTTTCTCACCTGATGACAGGAGCTTTCGGCAGCAGTCCGAGAACCCGCTGAGGGCGGCCAAGTGCAGCGGGAACATGCCGTGGACCCCACGTCTGAGGAGACACCACCCCCTGGGTTTAAGATCGCCCGGATACCGACCGCTCATCCCCCCTTCATTTTACGAACATCACGGGAGGAAGCTGATGGAGATCGTTACGAGCCTGACCCCCACCTCTCAAACTTAAAGCTAGACAACTTCAGGACCGGCCACATGACCACAGCTCAACCCCGCTCCGGTTCATACCAGCGGGAGAGGCTTCACTTACTTCGAGGTGTCAGCCCGGTTGGTGATCAGGGTGTTGATGAGGAGCTCGTGTCCGTATCGAGCTGCGATGTGCAGTGGTGTGTTTCCATTCTTATCCTCGCAGTCGATCTCCGCGCCTCCGGGAGACGAGAGACAAAGCAAACACTGAGCCTGGAGTGACACTTCCAGAGGTGCTGTCCGCCGCACCAAACACCCGTCAGCGTCACACGGTGAGAAAAGCTCACCATTTTCAATGATGGCTTGAGACCGAGAGAACCTCCCGTGGATGGCCGTCATGTGGAGGGGAGTCTTGCCATCCTTGCTCTACAAAGACAAAAACAACAAGAAAAGGGGGAAGGATGTAACTGTTCGTGTTTCCAGTTTCAGCAGTGACATTTCACAAAAATTAGCTAAAGATTTGAACAAAACAGCCAGAGAGCGGTTTTATCTGCGGTGTGTTACAGGCAGGATCGGCACAGACGCCGTGCAGATCTGCCCTTTCGCAGCAGACACGTTTCCACGTCTCACACCATTCAGGTGACGAGTCGGCACCGGATTAGAACACAGAGGCCGGTGTGTTTCTGGTCCTCTGCTCGAGGAAATGTCTTGTGGGTCGGGCCTTATCAGATTGTCATTTAGGATTTTGGAAGGTAAAATGTTGTATATCAGATGTGCCTCACCGAGGCAATGACTGGACCCGCTCAGGGTAACACTGGCCGCGTGCGGACATACATGCCAGAGGCTACAGGGGTCTGTTTAAAGGCTCCACCTTTGCATATGCAAACCTTCAGTTGTGTAATGCAGACGCTCATTGAATGGTCGATCAGTGTTAAACAACAGATGTGAGAGTCTGCCTCTGACCCACCTTGATGTTGACGTCGGCCCCGTTGCACACCAGGAGCTCCAGGCACAGCGCGCCGTGGCGCGAAGCGGCCGTGAAGTGCAGCGGTGCGAAGCCCTTCTCGTTCACCTGGTTGACGTTGGCCCCGCACTCGATGAGCTCGTTCACCACCACGTCCTGGCCGTTGTAGCAGGCCACGTGGAGGGGCGTGTTGCCATACGCGTTGGGCTCATTGATCTGGAAGCCGAGGCCGACACGAAGTGGTTAGTTTTTACAGGCCAGCACTTTTAGCAAGGTATTTTGATCCCAATCCCGAGATTTCTGGGGTGCGTTTGGTTTGCGGCTGTGACTGATGTTCTTTCACGCTGAGAACAGATCTGACGGCGTCACAGAGGAATGACTGCGTGGAACTCACATCCACCCCCAAATCCAGGAGGTATTTGACTACGCTGATCATGCCGCTGGAGGCCGCTGCGTGCAGAGGGGTGTAAGACTTCTTATCTTTGCAGGCCACCTCCGCGCCGTGAGACGCCAGCAGCTTCACCACCTCTATGTGCCCTGAGGACAGACAGACAGACGGAAGCATTTCACAGCACGAACATGTCCACAGAGACAGCGTGAACACGGCCTTTGCTGCTATGCATTTTCCTCCCAAAGACAGACATTTTCCACGTTTGACGTCCTATTCAAGCGCTTGCCGTAAGGATAACAGCAACCCGTGCGCGGCTTTGAATGGATGAAATCAGTGACAGGTGCCATTGAAAAGGCACAACAAGCACCATCCTGCCTTTTTAGGAAAATATTCCATGAAATCTAAAGATGATAATACATGTGATGACATTAAAATGATGAAAATGTGTGGTGTGCTGCCTCTCCGTGTGCAGAAACTTCGAGCTGCTGGGGAATGAACAGGCCTCACCCATGTAGGCGGCCCAGTGGATGGCACGCCGGTCCTTCTTGTCAAAGGCATTGATGTTGGCCCCTCTGGACAGCAGGAGCCTCACCATCTGAGAGACGAGCACAAAACAAAGCGCTGGGGAAGGCGTCAGAGGCGGTGAGCGAAGTGAACACTTCTTATTCAGCGCCGCTGCCTCTGTGAGTTTGTGGGAAATAACCGCCATTAGGGGTCATTGTGTGCGGCACTTTGTTATCCTGATCAATGCGCCGTCTGCACCGCAATCAGCCTCCTGCTTTGATCTGGGCTAATGAATTATGAGCCTCCGCAAAGCTATAAATAAACCCTGCTTTTAAATGACTGACCGAGCGTGGATAGAAACCCGGCGCGAGGTTGGGATCGAACGGCGCAGGAGCTGCGATATTGCGACACTTGAAATGGTGAAGAAAGAGTGCAGTGAGTCGTAGGAGCAGAGTGTTTACCGTTACACTGGATTACCGCCGCTTAACAAAGAGGCCGAGCCGATCAGCTTACACGCATTAGATTTGCATTAATGCTTGATTAGAGAAACCACACGCTCAAAAAAAACCAATCCACGAGCCGGTATATGCCTGCACGCCAAACAAAGACACACTTGTAAGAGAGCATGTGATTGGACCAGAGCCGCACCTTTGAAGAGTCTATGGAGTTTATGATTGACAGCTGGCAGCCTGAAGACGTGTCACTCAAAAAAAACAGGTGCTGATTGTGAGTTTGTGGTTTCTTCTGCATTCAAGTTTGTCGGGATGTTTAGATGTGGAAAGAACTCCCTGATCAAACAGCCAGGCTGAAAGCTCCCTCTGTCCTTTTCACAAATGTATGCGACAATCAGTGCAGAAAAACGGCGAAGACGGCGAGGAGTATTTGTCCTGTCCGGTTGCTAACGTGACTTTCTGCGGGTACGACAGTTAGCCTGCCGCTGGCGCGGTTCCACACACGAGGCAGTCAGAAGAGCTCTAAAGGGATGTGGAGTTACACATCACCCTTCACTTGGACACCATTGTTCCGTCGTCCATTCAAACGCTGAATACAATGGCCATTGTGTTTGCACATTTATATAGCATGTATAAACACTTCCTTTCGGAGAGAAGAGAGGATCAGGGAGCTTATATTTGCAGTCTGTAAAAAAAAAAACAAGTCCGGCTCTCCCGCTGGCTTGGCAATCAGTCTTTGCTGTGGTTTTAAAATACGAGGCGGGATGGACACGGTCAGCACCCGCCATTACTGTTGAGACATGTTTGCTTTCTTGAGGCCGTTGGTCCATTTAGGAACGATGAAATCAATACTAAAGGAATTTAAGTGCTTCTTTGGCTGAAGCTGGCCACGGCTCAAACAATGCCTTTGGCCTAATGTTACCTCCAGGTGACCGCTGAAGGCCGCGTGGTGCAGCGCCGTCCGGCCCGCTCGATCCGACACGTTCACATTGCTGAGCAGGGGGACGAGCGCTTCGGCGCAGCGGACGGCCTTGTTCGCCGCGGCGATGTGAAGCGGCGTTTGCCAGTTCTTGTCCCGGGCGTTAACGTCAGCAGAGTGTTTCAGCAATACTTGGACGGCCTCCTGCAGGGGAAACAACACAGGAATTAAATCCAGACCATTCACGTTCCTCCAAAAAGCTCCACAGATGTGTGTGTGGGTGTGTGTGTGTGTGTGTGTGTGTGTGTGTGTGTGTGTGATGGACGTTCACATACCTCACTGCAGGAGGCAACAGCTCGGTGCAGAGGAGTGAGCCACTTGTTATCTTTGGCATTTACCCTGGCACCTACGACACAAGGGAGAGGACAACGGCCGTCAAGACACTTTCACAGGGTTTCCTGAACTCATCCCAGGATCGCTTTCGGTTTCACAACTCACAGATTTCAATATCCAGATTAGGTTCTCATCAACTCTGAGGGTGAAGATTCCACCGTCACATGGACAGACTAAAAGGCTCGGACTACAAATTTCAAAGCGATTGAGGGTTGTAAAAACTCTTGACTTACTGGACTCTTACTTTTTATTTTCAAGGTCAAGTCTACAAGTTGTATTTCAATGACACTGGTGATGTAATTATACGATATTCAATAGTTTATATGTGTATCGTTAAATGTGTACTTTACGGCCAATGTATTGAGAACCGAGCCTGATGCAGTTTGCTCCATGTCGGCACCAGGGAAACAAACTGCAGCCATTGTGACAAACTGCAATTGGGTAAACTCTGCAGCGCTTTCCTTTCACAACCTGCCTGCATGACAAGTTTGTTGTTTCGCGACAATCAGGGGAGCCAAAGTGTTGTCCCAGCGGGGCCGCCGGCGGACCGCCACCTTCAATCGGCCCGACGCTGGCGGCGCCCCGGAAACCCCGGGTTACGAGTAAGCACATTATGTATCCTCATAAAACTCAGCAGCTTTATATTGGTTTGGATGGATTTGCCGTTAAAAGCTCATCGTGTTGCTTTCATTTTCCCCCGGATGGCCAGAAATATGAGACGGGAATGTTGAGCTCTGTCTGAGCAGCGCAGAAGGGAGGGGTGTCAGATTGGCCTGAATCAGGTGTACCTGAGGTTTACGTGGAAGCTGAGATGGAGAATATGTGTAAGGGATCAGTCACGGCAGAATCATTTCTGATGATGAGACAAACTGTCTTGCAAAACCTCACACACACACACACACACACACACACACACACACACACACACACACACACACACACACACACACACACACACACACACACACACACACACACACACACACACACAAACACACACACGCACAGAAAGGTAATGTGCATGAAAATCCTACCTGAAAGAATCAGAAGCTCTAAAATATAGGCGTCTCCAAGACAAG
>CAAKHD010007492.1:16879-27141 GCA_901007705.1 Fistularia tabacaria
GTACCTGAGGTTTACGTGGAAGCTGAGATGGAGAATATGTGTAAGAGATCAGTCACGCCAGAATCATTTCTGATAATGAGACAAACTGTCTTGCAAAACCTCACACACACACACACACACACACACACACACACACACACACACACACGCACACACGCACACACGCACACACGCACACACGCACACACGCACACACGCACGAGGAGATATGGCCATGTTCTGACTGAACTGACTTGTAAGTGAAGTCCACAAAGGAAATGTGCAGGAAAATCCTACCTGAAAGAATCAGAAGCTCTATAATTTCGGCGTCTCCAAGATAAGCAGCGGCATGCAAGGGAGTTCGCTTCTCATTGTCCTGCAATGAGTGGAAGACACCGCTGAGGTTAAAGGACAACCCAGACAAAGCGTTTGCTGCGGGTGAGCGTCTGCGTGGTGCTTAGGTCATCGCTTTTACTTCAAAGTCCACATTAAAGCGCCCGCTGGTCATCGCTCACTATGAAAAGTGGGTTAAATACAGATTCGGTTCCTGATTAAACTCAAGCACAAAGGAGCCTTATTTTGAACCCCCCTCCGAAGAGCAGTTACGGCGAGGAATGCACTAAAATGGGCCGAGCCGGCGTGTACGGCACAAACTGGAACTGTGTCGTTATTTACACAACAACGAGCCCGTTGACTAAAGAGCCCGATGAGGCTTATCACGGCCAATTACACCTGGGGGGGTTCGTACTCCTCGGCGCTGGATGTCTTGGAAATCAAACAGGATGGCGAGCGGGGAAAAAAAAAAAAAAAAAGCTCTTCGGGGCTCACCTGTGCGTTCACATCCTCTTTTTTGAAAATGAGTGAGCGCACTTCATCAGGATCCACATTGAAGATAGCTTTCAGCAAAGCAGGCTGCAAGAGAAAAGCAAATTCAATCAGATGGGTTCCCATTGATGACACACACACACACACACACACACACACACACACACACACACAGCAGAAATGCATCATAACTACAACATTGTGAAAGACAACCGCCAATTTCAAGTTTATCTTGTTCTGTCTGAGAAAACCTTTCATTCAGACCTCGAAGAGGACACAACAATCAGGACCATTGAAAGCAAGCATCACAGCGCACACACACACACACACACACACACACACACACACACACACACACACACACACACACACACACACACACACGATAAAAACAACCTCGAATGCCACAGGCTTGTTTCAGAGCTGAATGGTTCAGAACTCATATTTTCCAAAGCAACCCTCCCCCCCCCAAAAAAAGAAACAAGGCAAAAATGTCACGACTTGTGGAAAAACGGGGAAACACTGGAGGGGTCGCAAGCTGTGGGCCCAGCAGTCCAACCCCCCAGTCTCCTCCATATGGCCCGCCACATGACATCCAATACGTGTTAACACCGTGTCCCAATGCTGAGGGATTAAAAGCGTAAGATCCACAGCTCACACCTGAATGAATCCGAGAGCCGCCGGGGACGCCGACGTCGCCGGTGCTTAAAAAACAGCAACTCATCCCGAGAGACGGCAGCCTCCAACTGTGACGCCTCGGCGGGATGCAGACAGTCCACCGCAACAAAAACATGCCATCGCTGTCGGAGCCGAGGATCCGGTATTGGCAGGCACATCACAACGCGCTTTGCAGACCAGGTAGTGGAGATGGGATCGCGGTAACATCCGCAGGCTTTGGACTGTCGGCGGGCAGGCCGCCGGACGAGCCCACGGGTCAGCGCGTACTACATTCCCCTCCATGGATCCAGGCATTTAGTATAAATTATAGACCCATCGTTGCTTCTCTTAGGAGGGACAGAAAGAGGCCAGGAGGAAACACACTTCAGCACAGGTGTGGAGGAGAAGCAGCTCGCGGTGGAAATCACAGCAGCATTTACATCCAAAGAACAGAAATTCAATTATTTTTCAGAAGACGACTACTGAGTAAACACTGAGACGGATACAGAGCTTGAGCTGCTTAATTCAAAGGCAGCGGGCCCAGCGTTCACCTCTAAATCAGAGAAATTGATTACGCCGGGTGGGTGGATGAGTCATGCCTCCACCAGGGGTTGGATGGTGTCAGAAGGGATTAGTGCATCTCCAATCCCCACACAAGTGTCATGATAGGACACCATTTTCTTTTTCTTTTCAAACGAGTAATCTCATGCTAAATTCAACAATTGGGATTTGTCCCCGGATATCCATTTTTGCCTCTTTAATGAAGGAGGGTTGAGGACAAACTACGGCTGACGATTTTATAGCTGTTCTGTTTCTTAGCAGCATTATTGACTGCTCGGTCCCGCTGCAAAAAAGCAATATATCATTATTTTATTTTGCTATTCTGATCAGACTAGTGTTCTGGATGGCCAAGAAGTGGGTAAAGCGGAGGCAGGAAACCTTCTGCGCCCTCTGGCGCCCCAGAGGTCAAAATATTAGTTGGCTGAATAATGCCATCCCCTTTCCTGCAATATTGATGCAGGGTGCACGGCTACACCTATGATTTTATGACAGTACATTGGGATAAAATATCAATGAGCACATAATACATTTCACAGTTTTCCCTCAACATATTACTGCTGTACAAAAAAAGCTTAAACCGGTTAGTGTAAAATCCTAAGTATCTTATTCTCAAAACAGGATTCACCCTTTGCCAAACTTCGGTGCTCAGTGAGAGACTCTGCGGTGCTTTCAGATTGGTGAGGAGGAAAAGAAATATCAGAGACAGCGAGGACGGTGCCGCGGTGAAATTCCAAACCCACAAAGCTCCAGCGGCCGACTCAGGACCAATCAAACCTGCATCGTGGCCAAGTGCAATATCCAAATCATATCCTGCAAACATGGCCCGTGGCCAGCAGAAATAACTTATTTCATTCTCAGATTATGTTCGATAGAGTTTGAATGCCAGAATTAGTATTCCCAATCAAAGTATGAGACAGAATGCTTGTGCAGATGATTTGTTTTTTCAGTGTGCACCTGTGAATGGTGTGTATTTGCACCTACAGCTGGCCTCAGAGCAAGCAAAACACAACCGCCCCGCAAGACTGGCTGCCAATGAAAAAGACGCTTAACTTTTGACCACCACTTCAGATGAATCATTCATGTTTGTGAGCTCATTTTTCTTCCAACACACAGCCGAGTTTTTCAATCAAAGCCAGTCACTTCAGAATGATCTTATTTTTAACGTGGACCTGCCGTGGATTCACTTTGAACAAAGCACCTACTAAATCGTTGCCACTTGTTTCTTTTAGGAAAAAAAGAAAAGAAAAAGAAGACTGCTTTCAAAGGGAACGACAAACTTTGGTGTCGTAAACCGTTGGGACATGGCAGTATTACGTCACGCCGTGCATTAATCGGTGCCATTCTCCTCACAAACAATACCTATGATTTGAATTAGTGTTTCTGGGCCGTGATGGAGCCGGCAGCCCGGCACTGTTCTGCCCTCACACCAGCGCGCAGCCTTTGATCGGGCACTTTTGGGCTGCACGTGGGAGAAGGCTGGCATGGGCTGGGGGGGAGAACACTGAGGGCAGGGGTTCCCATCCAGAGCCTTCAGTGTCCCACATGGAATTCCCGGCCCCATTAAACCTGAACTCTTCTGCGACTTGAGTCTGTTTTGAAAAGATCAAATGAAGCCACGGACAGAGCGGCATTTATTAATGACAAACAAAACTCAATATATATCAGAATTCTTCTGACAGAATAGAAAAAGACTAACTGTCATTGTCACTACACAGCGGGGGATTGAAGTTATTTTTCTCTTTTTAAATGAACAACAAAACAACAGATCATTCAGGAATGACACTGATTAAACACGGCACTTACTACCAACAGTCTGATGTTGATTTGGGCTGAATCTTACCGCCTCCAGTGTGTATACAGGTGAGAGGTATTCCTATAAGCTGCTGCTGCTGCTATCTAGCTAGCTTATGTGCAGCCATGTAGCTATTGAGATGTGGGTATTATGCAGCATAGATCTATAATTCATAATGAAACTGAGTCTCTTTGTGCTGCCTTGGAATACGTACCACTGACTGACAACCCCTGCATCCCTTCATGTTCCTGAACAAAAAGCCACCGTCAAAAAACAAGTGCGACACCCACGTTGTTGCCAAAGCATTCAAACCCAGTAGCTAAATACCGCTGAACCGGGCCGAGCAATACCACGACAAGCTATGAAGTTAGTATCCGTTTATTTCCCCCCCCAAAACAAGAGGCAATTCTCTGGTTCTGTAATGGCCGTGAATATCTGCAGGGCCCGACTGAATTTACACAGGCCGGGGTCAAATTCGGAGAAACAAGTGGGCATTTGTGCCTCTCTCACTGTCTTGTTTTGACCATTTCAGAGAAGGAAGGACAAATCGGCGTGTTGTTTTCAGGGCTACAGTCCTGCGCAACTCATGTCGGGAGATTTCGATGTTTCTCTCTCCGCACCACAGTGCACCTCCTCTCCTCATACGAGCCAGCCTAGTTAATACCATCACCATGGAGACAGCTCTTTGGCAACTCTACCGGCTCACAGGAGCCCAGGCGCAAGATCAGTCAAGCAAACGGACAATAAAACACACATGCACGTACATATGTTACCAGAATAGCGGCCATGTGCTGAAGCAGCACTTGAATGTTAACAGAAAGTTATTCTTGCTCTCACAAGTAGACGGCGGGTGTTTTAATATAGAAAGATGACACATGTCTAATCCTGTCACATTGGCAGCCACCTCGCATACATATTTCAGCGAACCTGCCTCCACTCCGGCCACTGGACAGCAACTTTCCTACATCATCCAGAAGCTACAAGGCACAACATGAGAATCGGACACTTTCTCCCACATGGTCATAAAGTAGCCGGCAGTGTTCCAGAGCTCAATGTCACAGTAAATAAGGGGTAAATAGAGGCAGGGAGAGGGTTCAGGATGTGTGAGAGGTCGCCAAACGTCTCGGTGTTCATCCCAGTCGATTTGATAGAACACGATTCCATGTAATCGATGACTGCAAACGACCAAAAACCACAGCGGTTCTGGTAGTAGTATCATACTGAATATTTTAAAAGGCTCGGCAGTCTCAGACAGCCTCTGGGCCGATACAGAATTTCTCTCTCATTCTGTCTTTGAGGGGATTTACTGGCTATTAGTAGGAGCCTGGTTTTGTTTGTCACGACACACCTAACTAAGCATCAGCAGGGCACTGGCTGTGGATGGGGATCAGACAGAAAACGGCAACATTAACTGGGCAGCATGTGTCTCAATGGAAGCTTGATGCGTTCTGTTCCAGCGAAAACCCTCACGCCAAGTGCGAGCCATCCGATTAGTCCAACAATCGCACGGCAAGAGCTAACCCAGTAACTTAAGTCCCGTAGGTCGCATAGGGAGATACTTCCGTTCGGCTGGATATCCTCGGATTTCATACCTGACAAACGTTGTAATCAGAACAGCTAAAGTTAGCTAAGGCTAGCCAGGCAACATTAGCTTAAACTTGGCTAAGCACTGACATAACGCTTACTTACCTGGTCTCGAATTTTGAGAACCACCATATTTCTGGGATTTTAACTGTTCTCATGCAGATTCATAAACGGTTATTCGTCTCCTTTCGAACTGACGTGTTTGATCTCGGTGCCTCTCCCAATGCTCTGCTGGAGGCCTAGCGTGCCGCTAGCTTAGCTGTCTTGCTAGCTGCCTAACCTGATGGCATGAAAGTAGAGAGTAGCGGAAACTCCATAACATTGCCGCCACCATATTCCACCGCTCAAAACGACGCGATGGGATTGGTCGGCCGTGCCTCGTGTTGCAGTAACAACGCCATTGATTGGCTGTTGCTAACAGCGCTCCGCATCAGACGCATTGTGATGAATATTGCATCGCTTACGACGCTTGTCATGATATGTATTCTTGTGTTTTAACTACAGTTATTTGAAACGAATGATGGGGCATTGACTCAGCGCCACTAAAGGGCTTAAAAAGGACCACACCCTTGCCTCAGTTTACCGCCGCTTAACTCCAAAGCAAACATTTAGAGCGAGAAGAAGGATTGGATTCCACGCGCGTACATGCCGAATATGTTTTGGTCCTGTGAGCCGAAGCGCGATGCGGCAGCGCCCTCTAGCGGCAGCCTTCTGCACTACAAGCTCTTGAGATCATTGCCAACAACATATGAAGAAATAACAGGAGGAACATGAGATGATTATTGATCATGTATTATCAGACAATTACATGCATTCACTGCACCTCTGAAGGAATAGACACGAAGCTTCTATTTGCATTGGCTGGATCGCTGCCTCTGTCTCAGACACTGTGTATTTGGGTTTAGATTCAAAACCTAAAGGTGTGACACTGTGAGAGTCAACATATAAAGTAAGTAAGTAGTACCGCTGTAAAAATATACACTTTATGATAAAGTGTTTGTTTCACGTTCTAAAAGTCGAAGCCAACTTTATTGTCAATCCTGCCATATGTTCACACATACGCAGCATTGATGTAGCGTTACTCTAAGACCCACGGTGCAAAAATACAAATAAATAAACAAATTGTAAATAATTTGTCACAGAGAACAATGAAGAAATACACAACAACACAGTTTCTCTGGGACAGAGTGTGCGTGTACACTTGATTGAAATACGATAAAACTGATTAAAAAGATAAAATAAAACAGCACAGCGGAGTCATGGGCTATGTGCAAATCTGGATCTTTGCACATTTATTGCTAATCTAATTACCTTCCCGGCACAGAATACATCTGTCCCGCAGTAAGCCAGTGTATAAAGTGTTACCCATTAAATAAATAAATAAATGGAATTATCAAAACATTACGGGGAAGATGTTTTCCTGTGGGTGCAAAGTTCCTGTGAAAGAATGCGGCTTATGTTCACAGGCAACCTTCTAGGGTAGTCTCACATTTCAAGGCGTTGGATAGACGGGGGTGGGCGGGCGGGGGGGATGGAGGGGTCATGGCAGCTATGTTGATGATTTTGGGTGTAGATTGGATGCCGTCGCTGGGGGTAATCCTCCCAGATCGGCCCCTAAGCCGCCCGAAGGCCACAGTAACCCCAGTTGGAATACTTTCTCACTAAGGAGGGCTGCAGGAGAGCAGGGTTCCCACAAATTAGAGCTGAGAAGGAGAGACGCTGCGGACAAAGGGGCAAATCCACAAATGAAGAAAACAGATGCCCACGCACACATTCCTCCAATATCTCCTAGACCTGAAATGCACCCCGTGTTTACACACGTCCTGCTCGCTTTGTGTCAGACCACTTGTCGGGTGCGGCTAATATTAAGAATGGCGCCGACTTTCGTGTTTCCCCCCTCTGCCTCTCACTGCACACTCGGAATGCCGAGTACTCCATTTGAGAAATATCGTCAAAGGAGAAATGTATTTTCAAAATCTCTTTCGCCACAACGTGTGTAGTTTCTTGATAAGCAAGACTTGAAAAGTATAGAAAACATAGCCGTGCATTCATCAGCGGCTCAGACGTCACGGCAGATGGATGGTGTCTTCCGAAGACGTGGGAAAGTCGGAGCGGCCCGTTGAAATGAATCGCTACCTTTCACCTTTGCAGATAAGGAACCCAGCGGAGATATGAGGCCGACGTCTCCGACAGCTTCATTTCCAGCTCGGGGTGATAATACCGCGGGTTGTTGTGTGTTCACCATGAAATACACAGAGGGCACGGAGTCCAGTTGGAGAAACCGAGACGTCCGGCTGGGAAACGACTCTGGCCTTCAGGATCCCGGTGCCAGCCGCGGGAAGGGGGTTCTGGGGGGGAACCGGCCACGGATGCGTTTGATTGCCGTCACGATGAGGGATCGCAAACAGCTGGAGGTGTCGGGGTGAGGGCGGCGACGCCGAGCGGGCGCTAGGCCCAGCTGCCGCGGCGTGGAGGCCGGTCGGAGCCACAGAGGAGCGGGAGCTCGCCGCTTCCCACCAGCGTCTGCGTAATCAGACCCAAATCCCCGTGGTCTCCTGAAAGCCTGCGGGAGGGAGAGGCACACACTGCGCCCAGGCAGGTCATCACAAACCTGCAGGGAGGTGAGACGGAGGAGGACGACGACGTGCCACGCAAAGATTACTCCGGAGGAGGAGATGTGAAGTGATGTGTGGAAACACCTGCAAAGGAGAGGAGAGGAGGGAGCAGGAGGGGAAGACATTTGTCCACCGGGCCAAACAGTAAACCAAGGAGGGGCGGCCAGGAATGCTTTGAAGTGACAAATAAAAATGCGAGACGGCGAACAGCTGTGGATTTACGGCGATGACAGATCTCTGTATAATCTGCGCTAATCTCACGGCCATCGCTCCTTGGTTGAGATAGAAACGTCCTCCCCCCTGGATTTTCTTTGGAACAAATTCCTCCCTGTGAAAACTCTCCCTTTCTCTCTCCCACAGTTTTAAGATTGTGTCTGGGTAGTTTTGAGGTGGGGCGCCCCGTAAAACACGGCTTAGCCCTCTATTTAGCCCCACGTCGCTGTAAATCATGAGAGCAAATAACACCGAGGCCTCCGATCGATTCGAAGCGGCCTGCATTTTCTGTATCAATGGATCTGCAATCCACGACAGCTCTGACCAGCAGATGGCGCTGTCTCCATTTTAATGCCGTCCACGCTACAGGTGCTGTTCTAGGGCGGGTGTCGGCAGGCTGCGTTCAGCCACCGTTTGCGTGCAGTTGCCGGAACTTAATGTTATGCAATGCCAAACAAAAGCAGGGCTCTCTGCAGCCGAGGGGCCATGTTTGTAGTTTGAGTGGAGAATGTTGACACTTCCCTGCCCGGCCTGCGGGGGTTCCACCGCTCACAGACACAGTGAGGTTGATGCAAAACGGGCTTTTACTGAGCGTTTTGTGTTTTGCTCTGGGGGATGAAGCGATGCTGCAAGGAGGCCACGCACCTGCGGGGGGGGGGGCAGACGCACCGCCCCGTCTGCCTCCATCTTGGCCAGCTTTTATATCGAACGAGTGGGTCTATTTTTGGCGCGGTCGTCACGCTGACAGGCAGAGACAGCCACCGCGTCCTCAGGGCGCACGCCATCCACGCTTCCGCTCCAGCCGTGACGCCTTCAAGTACCCGTCTCAGACAATTTGCTTGGATTGGCCGCAGCTTATCGATGGCCTTAGCCTACTTTCTGCACAAAGTGGCTTCTAGATAAAATCAGCAGACGGCAAACACGTACTTTACCTTTAAACCCTTTCAAACCACAGGCTGGACACACGTGACCGTTCACTGTTTCTCCTGTTTTTGCCAGAATGGATGACAAACAGGAAGCGGGGCGGATACAGCTGTCCGTGCATTCAAGCCCCCAGGAATAAGATCCCCGACTCAAATACAGAACCTTCTGGAACAGCAGCTACTTGGAGGTGGTCCACCCTGCACCGGGCCTGGGGGGCTGGGGAAGGGCAGAGCCCAGGAAGTGAAGGTGCCTGACCTCCGGAAGACCTCCCGCATTGTCCCAGTACCTAAGAAATGACGTGCAGGAAGCACTGTGAGAGTCACCTTCTCTGACATCTCCACTGCCTTCAACAGCCTCCAACCCACCCTCCTGAAGGACAAGCTCAGGACGAGGAGGAGGAGGAGAAAGGAGGAGGAGAAGAGAGGTCAAATTGCGAGTTTTGTTGAGTGGAGCAACCAGAACCACCTCCTACTCAGGTGCCACCACTGGAGAGGTCCATAGACTCAACAAGCCGATGAGGAAAGCTGCTCACCACTGGGAGTGAACTTGGACAATCCTGAATGGGTGGACGTGAGGAGGCTGGAGGACAAGCTGGGAGCTGTCCTGGACAATCCTTCCACCCCTGCACCACCACCTCCTCACTACTCACTACCCACTATTTATTACTCACTACTCACTACTCACTACTCACCACTCACTACTCACTATCTCACTCCTCACTATCTCACCACATCACTAATCACTAATCACTACTCACTATTCATTACTCACTACTTACTACTCACTACACACTATTTATTACTCACTACTCACTACTCACTACTCACTACTCACCACTCACTACTCACTATCTCACTCCTCACTATCTCACCACATCACTAATCACTAATCACTACTCACTACTCACCACCTCACTACTTACTACCTCACTACTCACTACTCACCACTCACTACTCACTACTCACTACCCACTACTCACTACTCACCACTCACTACTCACTACTCACCACTCACTACTCACTACTCACTACTCACTACTCACTACTCACTACTCACTACTCACTACCTCATCACTCACCATTCACACTTCACCACTCTCTACTCACTTCCTC
>CAAKHD010007503.1:22077-34593 GCA_901007705.1 Fistularia tabacaria
GTGTTTTCTTAGGAGCTGGTAAAAAAAAAAACCAAAATAAAATAAAATGAAATAAAAGCCCCCCCCCCCTTCTCCCCCCGAACTGAAAACTGGTTTGTTCCGTGCCTCCACCTGCCCTTCCTTCCCCTCGGCTAAAATTGGCCCCAGTCTTTGTGGCAGCTGCGGGATTTACGTCGGTGATCATTGTGTTGGGGAGGGAAGTGCGAGGGTTTTTCTCAGCGCCGTCGTGTTTACGTGCCGCGGGGAAAAAATGGATTCAGGCTCGTCGTCAAGGATTCGTGGATTTGTTTGTTCAGGTGTGACTTTGGGTTCCCCTGTAATGAAAATAATAAGTGTATTTATGGAGCACTTTCAAGCAAAAAAAATCACACGTTCATTAATTTATGACGCCGGTCCTGCGATGAGGGACCAGATGAAGTTAGAGGCTTCCAGTCCACCTACTTTTGGACTGAAAGAATGTTCAAGCTATCATCACATTCATTCATTCATTCATTCAGGGTTGAGGGGAGGCTCGAGCCTATCCCAGCTGTCATTGGGTGAGAGGCGGGGTTAACCTTGGACGGATCACCTGTCAATCACAGGGCCACATCCAGAGACATACAACCATTCACTCATTCATTCACGCGTCATGTAGAGACAAACAACCATTCACTCTGTCAATCACATGTCATACAGAGACATAAAGTATTCACTCTTTCATTCATGCATCATATAGAGACATTCAAAAATTCACCCTCTCATTCACACGTCACACTACATATAGACAAACAACATTCACCCTCTCATTCACATGTCATGTAGAAACGTACAACATTCACTCTTTCATTCATGCAACATATAGAGACACACAACCATTCACATTTCATTCAGAGACATACAAATATTCACCCTCTCATAAACACATCAGACTAAATACAGACAAACAACCATTCACCCTCTCATTCACAAGTCATATAGAGACACAGAACCATTCACCCTCTCATTCACACGTCTTAGAGACTTATAACATTGACTCTTTCATTCATGCATTATACTAAATAGACAAACAACCATTCACCCTCTCATTCACATGTCATAAAGAGATGCAACCATTCACTCCTTCATTCATATGTCATACAGAGACGTACAGCCATTCACCCTCTCATTCATGATGAGCTCATTGCATGTTTTTTGACTGTGGGAGGAAACCGGAGTAGCCAGAGGCAACCCAAGGCGCTAACCAGTACCGTCGGGAGCAGCTGGGTCGGGAATCGAACCGGCGGCCCCGCCCTCGCCGCTGATCCTCCCATGGCCCGACACTGGCCAGACGCTTTCGCTGCCCACACAGGAGGCGCCGACGTCAAACGGCGAGCTATCAGGCGTCCATCTGCGAGGGCCGCCGCTTCCAGCGAGGACCCGAAAGCCCCCGAGGACAACAGATTGCCCGCGGGCGTCATCGGCCCGGGACGGCGATTCGCATCGCAATGGTGCCGCGTCTCCCGACAGGCCTGTAATTTTCTGCTGCAAACTCAAATGAGTCTGAGCAGGAAAGACGCTATTAAAGCCACATTACATCCCGGCAGAGGTCACCGGGGAGCGTCGCCCGCCGCCGCAGCAACGGTGATGGATGCCTTTTAAATAGACGGCGCGGACCGGACGACACGTACCAGCACTTTGCAGTTTCGTTTACGCGTCTTTTTCTTTTTCCCCTCTGAAATTCCACCCGCCGTCCCGCAGGAGACGGACAGAATGTCCCCGATTGCACTCGCAGCTTGAAACACCGACCTCAAAGGCTGATGTTTGATTTTCTGAGAGAAGCTTTCCATGGACTGGAGGTAGGGGGGGTTGGGGGGCAGAATCTGTTAAACCCCAGGATTCTTGAGGTTCAGCGAGAATCACAGCCCAGTCGCTGAAATAGAAGATGCAGCCGGCGTCGGACAGTTTAACCAACCGGGGTTGGGTTTGATCCATCCCGTAATATGTCAGATGTCGGTGCGTCTGACAGGAGACGAGGTACTAAAGAAGCACAACATGACATCCAATGGTTTCCTCCTAAAACAGAGGCAAGTAGAAGGCGACTGAAGGCTCCAGCGGGGAGCAGTTGATGAAAGTGGTCGATTCAGACGGAGAATGTTGGAGGTTACGGAGGTCGGTTCTGGGCCGCCGGTGTTTTCCAATCTGAAGCTACCGTCGTGATGTGTCTGGCAGACGGTTCGGGCGGTCACAGACTTTCCGCGGCAGGAGGCGGCGGGTTCCTCCCCCCGACTCCGCCGGTTTCCACCCAAGCCGGCGTCGCTCACCGCCGTCACCAAACCCGACGACTCAGCAGCCCCGAAAGACGAAAAACAGCCGGCGGATACCGAAGGCGCTACTTTTTATTTCCGTCGACGGGTCCGATGAGCAACCCCGAGCACCGGGGGGACGGAGTTCAGATCCAGCCGGAGTTGGGCAGATACAGCATCTCCGTGAATAATTGGATGGAAAAATGTAAACCCCAATGAATTGCGTTCACAGTTCGTGCTAGCACTGAGGCTACGGGAGAAATCACGATCAACCCCATCAGTGGACCCACTTTGACAGATCAACTTAACCCACAAATGTGCAGTTTGAGCGTAGCTCCAACCCGACCCGGCCTGGTTTGGTTGCAGTCCTCAATTCCAAGGTCTAGTTTTGTATGTCAGTCTCACCAGCGGTGCTTGTTCTGTTGACTTAGCATAGCACGAAAGAATAACCAGAAAAATTTGATCAGCCTCTTTTCCATTGAGCCGCGGACCTTCTTGCTGTCAAGCAGTAGCGCTAACCACCGGGTAACCTACCACCAACCCAAAACTTTCCCTGGAAAAAGTACCTGGCCGCAGGGTAGGACTTCTCAGATTACCCATAATTCTCCGAGGGGCATCAACCAATCAGCAGTCATCAGAGCACACTGTGTTTATCTCATTTCCGCCAGTTTTCTTTTCAGGACATAAGAGGAGTGGACGGGCAGCGAGGTTCACCGAAGCCTCTTGTCGGGCACGCTTTTATTTGCGATGTAGCCAAACACGAGGAAGAACACAACCACTTGGCGTCATGTGTTGCGCAAATGATGAGTTCAGGCTTGTGGTAATTGTTTGGCATCGGCTCCTTCTTATCGCCACCTACTGGACCGGAGGTGTACTGCGGTTCTTTAACCAATACCTCCCCCTGTATGACATGAGCCTCTTCGTCTCCTTTTCCTTTCGGCCGCTCCCTTCAGGGGTCGCCACAGGAAATCAACCTCTTCCATCTAACCTATTCTCCGTATCCTCTTCTCTCACGCCAACTAACCTCTTACCGTCTTTCACCACGTCCATAAATCTTCTCTTCGGTCTTCCTCAAGAAACTGCCTGGCAGCTCCAACCCCAGCATCCTTTTCCAATATAATCACTCGCCCTCCTCTGAACATGATCAAACCGCCTCAGTCTGGCTTCTCTGACCTTATCTCAGAAACATCTAACGCGTGCTTTCCCTCTGATGGACTCACTCCTGATCCCATCCATCCTCGTCACTCCCAAAGAGAACTTCATCTCTTCACCTCTGCGACCTCCAGCTCTGCCTGCTGGTTTGTCCAAAATGCAACTGCCTTGAAACCCGTATGGCATCAACCCGATTTGAACAAGTTCCCCCGAACAAGAGGTGCGACGGGATGCACGCAGACCACGGTGATGACCAGGAATTATTTTCTGGAATTTCAGTGGTTCACGAACTCCCAATCCAGCCGCCTTACACGAGTCCACCAGATTTGTGGCGCAAAGTCGCGAGATAAAGAATCAGCTGCACGACACAAACAGAACAGCGAACAAATCTTTAGCTAGACAGATTGACTGTAACGCCGTTAGCACCACTGCGTACTGTTGTTTACGGTTCCCCCTCCCTGCTTCCAGCGGCCCAAACAGAGTCAACGCCGCCTTCCTTGTCAAAGATGGAGTCAGCCGCCTTGGGCGCGGTGATTTATCCCTCTGACTGCCGTTAGGCTTTACTGCCGTCCGTTGATGGCGACCTCGAGGGGCCGTCCGACGCATCCAGCCGCCACTGCACAGAGGACCACTCTGTGTCCCGCGGACAGAGACGCCATTCCCGCCCTTGACCCACACAGCCCACCATTCATGTTTAATTAGCGGCGGCGGGGAGGGTGGAGAACGCTGCCCCGCCGGCGGCCAGCTCCTAAACAGGAAGACCTTTGGGGTCTGATAACCTTGGCCTCACTGTTTCCTTCCAGGCAACAACAAACAATAAAAAGCAAAGAGGGACTGGTCATTTGGGCCAGAAAAGGGGGGGGGGGCTTTATTTTTCGCTTTCCAAACTCCATCGCGCGTTTCGAGTATTTCATCTTCGCGCGGAGAGCAAACGCACGCGCGTCGAGAAAACCACACTGGCTCAATTCATAAGCGCCGCGTTCAGACACGTCTTAGCCGGGCGCCGCGGACTCCCTTTCCCTTACGGAGGTAATATCAGAGCTGAGTGATCTGAGCAGACGGGCCGGAGGGGAGGAAAAGTGATTTATTTATACTCGGTGGTGTTTAAGTCACTTTCAAGCCTACCGAACGGCTGCTACTTGCATCACGACTTCAGATGCCCCGGGGAGGATATAAGATAATCACTAATCAAACGCCCCCGGGCTTTTTAATCAGCCTTCCGTTCAACGCTGCTGAGACTTTGAAGCGCTCATCCATTAATTAGCGATTATGGTCTGGCTCGGGCGGCCAGAAGACGAAAATTGGGAGGATGAAGGGGAGAATGGACTGTTTCAGACCTCTTCGTTTTCAGAAGTCTGGAAATCACCCTTTCAAAGAGATACATGCCAGGCGGATTAAATGCTTGAAATAGTTTCGGAGCGGGGGGCAACTGGTGATGGTGCCAGTGTTTGCTGGCAGGAGAAAATGTCAGAAATCAGAAGTTGGGTCTGAGCTTTTAATGCATTTATTTCTATTGAGTTAAATTGCAATTAAAAGAACGCGTTGAGAAAATGAACGCATTTTAAACCTCAGTTAGCACCCCGGAGCCTTTCTCTGCGCACGAGTGCCAGGGGACGGATCCCACCCAAGCACAAGGGAAATTTAAATATTGGGTTTTATATGCGAATGTAAGTAATGTTAGCTTTGTTCAAAGCCGCAAGTTTTTGATGTTAGCTTTGTACGAGCATGAAAGTTGGTAATGTTAGCTTTGTTCGAGCGTGAAGGATGGTTATATTAGGTTTGTACAAGCGTGCAGGTCAGGTCTTTGTACGAGCACATGGGTCTGTTATGTTAGCTATGCATGAACATGAAAGTCAGTAATGTTAGCTTTGTTGAAGCCCGCAAGCTGGTAATGTTAGCTATGTACGAGCATGCAAGTTGGTAATGTTAGCTTTGTTCGAGCGTGCAGGTTGGTAATGTTAGCTATGTATGAGCATGCCGGTTGGTAATGTTAGCTTTGTTCGAGCTTGCAGTTTGATAAAGCTGGCTTTGTTTGAGAGTGCGGGTTGGCAATGTTAGGTTTGTATGAGCATGCAGGTTGGTCATGTCAGCTTTGTACAAGCATGCGGGTTGGTAATGTTAGCTTTGTTCGAGCACATGGGTTTGTTACATTTGCTACGTATGAATGTGCAGGTCAGTAATGTCAGCTTTGCTCAAGCCCGCAAGTTGGTAATGTTAGCTATGTCGGAACATGCAAGTTGGTAATGTTAGCTATGTCGGAACATGCAAGTTGGTAATGTTAGCTTTGTACGAGCATGCAGGTTGGGAATGTTAGCTTTGTTCGAGCATACACGTTGGTCATGTGGGCTTTTACAAATGCGCAGGTCAGCAAGGTTAGTTTTGTAACTGAGGTTGACCAAAAGTCGCTTATCTTGCTTGCCACCACAAATAACGAGTGCTAAGACACCAGTTTCTTTCGGGTAACATTCCCGACTCCTCTTTTTTTTTCCTCCTTCTTCACTCTGTCACCACTCTGCCAAAAGTGGAGTGGTTGCACAAGCACATGGGTCGGTTGTGTTGGCTATGTATTAACATACAAGTTAGTAATGTTAGCTTCGTTCAACTGCGCAGGTTGGTTATGTTAGCTTCGTGCGAGCTTGCCAAACGGTAATGTTAGCATTGTACGAGCTGCCAGGTTGGTAATGTTTGCTTCGTACGAGCGCTCAGGTTGATAATGTTAGCTTTGTATTAGCACGCAGGTTGGTAATGTTAGATTTGTACGATCGCGCAAATCTTTTGCAAGCGCACAGGTCGACGTTGTTAGGATTGTACAAGCGTGCAGATCAGCAATTGAAGCTCTGTACAAGCAGGCAGGTCGGTAACATTAGCTTTGCATGAGCGTGCAGTCCATAAATGTTAGCTTGGTGCATGCACGTCAAAACAGCCTTTTCTCACGTCAAATATTGATATGCAATTAATATGCAATAAATGACGACTGCTACTGATTAGACGCCAATGCGTTCCAGAGTCCTTCGTCCAATTGCCCATGTTTGTCAAGCAAACGTCACCACACAGCTCTGCTAACCGGCTAGCCATGAGGCTAACAACCCACACCCCTGACTTCCCTTTCCTCTGAGGCACGCAACCCAATGGCAGGAGTGAAAATGTAAAAAAAAAAAGCAGCTGCGGCGAGTGGATCTCCACGCTGATGCCAAAATCCATTTTGCATGAGGAGACTCAGCATCGTGAGCAGACGCCGGGATGAAGTTTTAGGATCCTGACAGATTCAGGCCACAAGGTTCAGCCTTGAAACGGCTGCGGTGAAAGTGCCTCTGGTTAGTTGACATGGTTAAGGTGGGATAATGGGTTTTTTGGTTTACTCTCCGTTTGCCTGCCGCCTTCCCGCCCGGATTCATTATTCATACCGTCTTAGAATAGAAACGCCGGTAAACAACGCCGCACTCTAAATAACCTGGAGGGTGCGGCGGCGTTGTGTTTAGCTTTGATGGGAAAGTTGCATGTCTCTGCGTAGCAGAGGTCAGCGGCGGGCGTCCTCCTTTTCCAACGGCACGCAGCCGCCTCCTAAAGGAGACAATCTCTGGAAAATAAACAACTCCACGTCTTCACCAGCTCCCGGCGCAATTATCCTCTCCGCAAAGATTGTCCAAGTCAAATGGCATTTTAACCGCAGCGACGCGCACCAACGTGGAGGCTACGGAGAAGAAGGAATTGCGCTAATCGCGCGTTCATTCTCCGGCTAATTGAGGCGTTCACGTGCTTTTGTTCCCAGCATGTGTGCCGGCGGGGCCACGGGGGGCCCCGGGGGACCCGCCCGGCCATATGCCCCCTCCGAATTAACCCGGAGTTAATGTTGCGTGACGTGAGTTCAGCGTCAAGGTACGGTGAAGCACATGCGCAGGTCTGGAAATTAAATCAAACGATAATCTAGAGCCCTTGTGTCACATGATCTTCATTGTCATTTGATCTGGCTGGATTAAACCCAGATGTCTGAATGAAAGTGAATAGTTGTGTGTGAGTGAATGGCAGCATGTCTCCATATGACGTGTCAATGACAGAGTGAATGATTGCATGTCCATATGAATGAGTGAGTGCACGGCTCCCCAACCTTTTTTTGGGCTTGGGGGTCCAAATAATAAAAACATTTGTCAGTTCACAGCATTTAATCTGAAAAGAACAATTACACTTTATATTAGGCAATTATAATATAATAAGATAATAAGATAATACTTTAATACTTACATATTTATTCTAGTCCCACTGTTACTGGTTGTTTATTCATTCCACTTTACTCTCCCCCGTGTTGTGTAATATTTATCTATATATGTGTATATATATATATATATGTATGTATGGGTATGTGTATGCATGTATGTATATGTGTGTATGGGCATGTATGGTGATATATGTGTGTGTATATATGTTTGTGCATGTATATATTCTTTCTTTTCTAACTGTGTTGTGCCTATTTATATGTTGTCTTGTTGATATTGTTATTGTTGCGCCGCTGCGACAAACAAATTTCCCCTATGGGGATCAATAAAATCTTATCTTATCTGATCTTATTGATCCCCATAGGGTATATATATGTGTGAGTATGTATGTATTTATTTACACATGTTTTTTTTTTAGTTTTTTAATTGTTGATATTGCTTTTAATTTTTTAGTGCTTATTTATATTTTTTCTTTTTTTTCATACTGTTATTGCTGCGCTGCCGCAGCAAATGAATTCCCCTATGGGGATCAAGAATTACAATATTGTCGCACGATAATTTGAATTCACCATCATGTAGAGTCACAAATAATGCATTGCGGCAATTTTTTTTTCAAGGGCTAGCTTGTGGTAGCCGATGTGAGAAATGGCACGACGGAGCTAAGTGCGGCGGTAAGGCGAAGGCGTTTTTCAAAATAAGATCGGGAAGGTCAAATGAAAAAACTATCGTTTGGACCGAGAAAGATTTTCTTTGCGGACCGCACCAAATCAAGCCCTGCTGTAGATGATGTGTAAATGAGTGAATGGTTCATCGTCTATATGAGTGAGTGAGTGAATGTCTCTATGTCTATGTAAATAAGAAGGTCAATGAATGTTGGAGGTTTATCCCCTTTAGGTTTAGCGGTTAGCGCTTCCGCTTCACAGCAAGAAGGTCCCTGGTTGGATTGTGACTTGGGTTGGGCTTCTGTGTGGAGTCTCCAGAAACATGCAGGAGGTTCATTGGAGACCTTAAATAGTCCAGATATGTGAATGAGAGAGTGAATGTACGTCTGGATCCAGGAATGTGGTCCCATGATGGATCCGGGGGGAACCCCGTCTCTCGGCCAATCACGGGCTGGATAGGCTCCGGCTCACCTGCAAGTGCTGGATGGATTCTTTGTGAAACAAATGAATGGATGGTTTGATTAAATACAAGTCTATTGATCAAATTGATTTGAGTTATTTTCGAGCGGCCGATGAGAAACGCTCATCGACTTCAATAACAATATAGATAATTATTATTGATACTTTTTATGATTTTTGTTCCAGTCGGTTCCCAACGTTCTGCATTCGCCACATTTGTGCATTTTCCCAGAAAACTCCTGCAACATGCGTGTCTGTCAGGGGGCTTCGCGACGCTGCGCCGTCAGTTGTAACTTTTCCCACCCGGGGGGTGGCGGATTTGGGACACACACACACACACACACACACACACACAAATCACTGTTCCCTCGAGATCAAGTATCGCCCCCCCCCTCCATCTTCCATATACGTATCTCCCCTCCTGTTCTTATGGTGTCATCTATAATTGAAAACATCAACAGCTACAGTCTACGACATTTAAACATATGGCGGCGATCCATGCCCACCCCACACACACACACAAACACACACACACACACACACACACACACACACACACACACACACACACACACACACACACACACACACACACACACACACACACACACACACACACACACACACACACACACACACACACACACACACATATCCTACTCATCCAACTGACTCTCACCGCCCCTTAACTCCCTCTCACTCTCTGTCTCCCCTCTTTCCTCGTCTCATTGTCATTCCCTTTTCCGCCTGAATGACCCCCCCCCACACACACACACACACACACACACCCCGCCACAACCATTCGTGGGATTATAGTCCGGCCGCGGCGGCTGATTGGCTGTCGCACCCTGTGGCGTCCCTGCATTGGACGGAGACGCATATAGGGGCGGTCGGACCGACGCGTTTGAAAAGGTGAGACGGGAGACGAGGCCGGCAGGCAGAGGTGCAGGCGGACAATAACACACACACACACACACACACACAGGGATATCTGCAAGGTTCAGGGGAGGTAAGCTCAGAAAAGATCTCTTTTATCGAATGTTTTTTAACTTTTATGCGTCGCTTTTTCTTTTTCTTTTTTTACGAACCGGCAAAAGCGCAGGAATCAGTTTTCACCAATCAGGAATTACCCGTCGTCGCAACCCGGGACAGAGTGTCGGAATCTGGTTCAAACGGCTGCGATGACTCGCTCCTGCGAGTCAGGACACGCACCAGGATCCTGCCCCCGGGGGCTCGTCGCCTTCCTTTCCGGGGGGACGCCTCGTCCGGGTCACGTGACGCGGGGCTCCGGGAAAAAACGAAAACGAAAAAAAAAACAAAAACAGATGAGAGCGGAACACGTGCGAGGAAGGGGAGGGCGGCGGGAGATGAAAGGAGAGCGTATCATTCCTGCTTCCAGAGGAGGAGGAAGAGGAGGAGGAGGAGGAGAGGAGCTTGGAGAAATTGATGCGTGCAATAAAAGAAAGAGAAATGATAGCTGAGAGCGGAGGAGGAGGTGGGGGTTGCGAGCTCGTCTGTTTTACAGCTGTCGCGGGTTGAATCCCTTCTCCTGTTCGGGGCCATATGGGGCCGCGCACCCTCGCCCAAAATCTAGGTCACGTCGCGCGTAATTAAACAAGGTGCGGAGGCCGGCGAGCTTCGCACGCTCCGCTGTCCGATGTTCGTCGTCGCGGAGACGATTCCCAGCGGAGGAGGCCCTCTCGCCGACCTTCACCATCTCTCTCTCTGTCCCCGTAGCTGTCGATGAAGGAGGCGGGAGATGGCCTCCACGCTCAGATGAACTCCATGATGGGAGCGCTCCAGGAACTCAAGCTCCTGCAGGTCCAGACGGCGATCGAGAACCTCAACATCTCCGGCCGCGGCGCGAATCGAGCGGCGGACGCGGCGAAGGAGAGCGACCGGGCCGTGCCGGAGGAGCCGGGCGGAGACGAGCGCGAGGCGTCGCAGGACAGGAGCAGCCTCGGGAACTCGTCCGTCTCTTTGTCCAGCATGGAGAGCGAGAGGAGCGGGAGGAGCCAGACGGGGGAGAGGGACCGGGACAACGTACCCAGGAGGTGGTCCGGGTACATGGCGCCGCAGGCGGACTTCTACGGACCCACGGTGGGGAACCCTCCGCCGGAGCCCTACTGTCAGCCGCAGGCTCCTCGGGTGGCGGATCTGCCCGGCATCTTGTACAGCCTCTCCAGAGAGGGCCCGTCCCTGGACAGCGACTACTCCCAGGACAGCGCCGACGACGCCAGCGACTGGACGTCGTCGCTCATGAGCCGCAGCCGCAACCGCCAGCCGCTGGTGCTCGGCGACAACGTCTTCGCCGACCTGGTCGGCAACTGGCTGGACCTTCCCGAGGTGGAGAGGGAGGAAGCCGAGGAGGAGGAGAGGAGGAGGAGGGGGGAGGCGGCGGACGGCGGGGCGGACAGGCCCGACACGCCGGCTCACCCCCTCCGCCTCAGCCGCTCGCAGGAGCTCTGCAGGAAGTTCTCGCTCACCACGAACATCTTCAAAAAGTTCCTGCGCAGCGTCCGGCCCGACAGGGACAAGCTGCTGAAGGAGCGGCCCGGCTGGATGGCGCCCGAGCTGCCCGAAGGCGGCCTCTTCAAGAGGCCGAAGAAACTGCCGCCCAAAGCCTCCAAGGGCAGCTTCTACCTGCCGTTCTGGGCGAGCGGGCAGGGGGGCAAAGGCCGGCCGCCGCCGGGCGAGCCGGAGAGGAACCCCTTCCACCAGCAGCCCTTCGGGGGGATTTACTTAGACAGGAGGCAGCCGGAGGGACGATCGGAGAGAACGCGGCCCTTGTTTGACTACAACACAGCCGTGTGGGTCTGACCGGGGCCGACGTCAGACCGGGGCCGACGTCAGACCGGGGCCGCGACGAACAGCCGCTGACGGCAAATCGGCAAATACCGGGACGGCTTCCATGCAGATTTACGAAAAAAAACTCCAGGCCAGTTTTCCCCCTTGACAGAGATCATCAGGGTGAGCGTTTGTCTGACAATCCTAAACCCCGTTGTGCGTGCACATGCACGTGCAGGTGTTTGCGTGTGTGTGCGTGTGTGTGTCTGTGTGTGTGTGTCTGTGTCAGAGTGCACGAGACATTTTATGAGGATTCATACTTTTGTACAACACCCTCTCATTTGTGAGCGTGTGTGTGTGTGTGCGTGTGTGTGTGTATGTGTGTGTGTGTGTGTGTGTGTGTATGTGTGTGTGTGTGTGTGTGTGTGTGTGTGTGTGTGTGTGTGAATTTGAATAGCAGACGGTACAATGAAACCGACATTTCCACTCAGAATGTCTACACACACACACACACACACACACAGATATACACACACACTCTTCAGAGGGACACCGCCATCAGGTGTGTGTGTGAAGAAAGCAAGCAGCCGTTTCTAAAACGCTCGCCGCCGCCACTCCTCCCCGAAAAGCTCCGGAAACTCAGGTGTAACCAGAACCAATGGGATTTGTCGTTGCTCAGGTTAAAAAAAAAAAGAAAAAAAAAAGAAAAAGAAAAAAGAATGCTGGGTGGAACCAGGCCACGCCGGCCGCCTTCCCAGGGTCGTTCGTCGGAGGAGCTCCACCCACGTTTGAGTCGACCCTCCATCCTCCTGGGCCGTTATGACAGAAAAGAGGGGTGAGGGTGTGAGGGGAGGGGGGGGGTGGGGGATGGCACAGCCACAAATACTCACTGACTGACCGCCATCTGGTGCCCCGGACGTTACGTAAAGCTCGTACTGCAACAAAAAAAAAAACGCGGGATAAACATACCAAACTTGCTGAAAA
>CAAKHD010007504.1:3866-14828 GCA_901007705.1 Fistularia tabacaria
CCGGGAGGCCGGGGCACTTCAGACCCTGAGGAGGCGGGAGAACATGGAGGACGTGGAGGTGTCCCGCGGCCGATACCACCCCCTCCGTGGGAAGGAAGGGGGCTTCTCAAAAATAAAAAAAAATGACACAGAGATGCAGTCAGCATGAAGAAGTGTGTGAGTGTGGGTGTGTGTGTGAGTGAGTGTGTGCGTGTGTGTGTGTGTGTGTGTGTGTGTGTGTGTGTGTGTGTGTGTGTGTGTGGGCATTCTGCACAGTTCATGCTGTTTTAAGCAGGAATAACAGGAATGCTGATCCATTTCGCGAAGAAAATGAGGATGATATGGAGGAGAGAAGAAACAGATGGAGATCTGCGACCCCCCTCTCCAAACTCACGGCGCTGATGAAGGCCAGCCCGTCCGGGAGGATGGTGATGTCCTCGGAACCGGAATCTGCGGGGGGACAACGGAGGTTCTTCAGGTTCATGCACTGAAGCCAGCAGGACACGGACATGCAGGTTCCTCACCCAGGTTCTTCAGCGGCACGCAGTTCGGGAGGTGTTTCTTGACCAGCTCTCTGGTCGCCAGCGTCCTTTTCCTGCAGGTTTGCAGAGGCGGGGAGGCGGGTGACCGCGGGGAAGCGTCACTCCAAACCCCCCCAAACTGCCCAATAAAACGACTGAATGTGCTCGAGAAATAACCGAGTCGCCTTCAGGCTCACCTCAGGTTGATCACCCTCTCTCCGACCAGCGCTGATAAAACAGCGACGCACAGCGAGAAGAAGCCCAGTTTGCCCATGTTTCGGTGCCTCTGCAAACTTTGTTTGCAGCTTCGCCTAGAAAAAAGTGTCAAACTACGGAAGCCGAGGCGGGACTTGTGCTGCGTTCACGTGAAAAAGGACAACAGAAATACTGGGCTCTTGCGGCCCACGCCTCGCCTCGGGATTATTCCCAAGGTGGCGTTTGTTGAATATATTTCCCGTCAAGAGAAAGATTCACAGCCTCTCCACATGTATTCCCGAAAGTCTGCCTTTTCGATAAATGTTTTAGTCCCCAGCCTTTGAGTTCCGACGCTTTAAAAGTGCTGGATGGAAACTCAACTGTGCGTCTTATCTGTCTGATAACAGGACCACAAACCATCCAGTATTTTGAATTTTAATTTAGTTTTCATACCGCGGGGTCACTTTTTTTTCGCGGATACACCCACTGGCGTGACGGCAATCGCGATAGGTCGTCCCAGTTGTATCATTTCCGACACAGGGATATAACCTGAATGCAACATCATTTGCAAGGGTTGCAGGGTTGAATCCGCCACGGCGGCCGTGAATAATCACATCATTGGTTTTCTACGCTTCATTCTCCAACAAACTTGGTTTGTTTGTTTTTCCTTATGGCGACTTGACGCTGGAGAAACAAGTCATCAATGCCGCTGCGGCTGGAGTTCGACCTCTTGACCGCGGCCTCTCGGGAGGCAGAGACATTTGCTTGAATGTCAGGGGAACCAAAGTAATCGGATGTTTCCTCCGTCTGTTTTTCTTCCCACGTAATACAAGTCATGCGGTTTGTCAACATGTGATGCGGGACAAAGTTGTCGCGTTATTCTGCCTCGAGGACTTTCTACTGCCCTTGTTTCTGGAGCTCAGGTTCCCTGGAGATACGCGCATGCGCAGACCTGGCGCACCTTTGGACACACCTGGTGCGTCTGTGCACACCTGATGCATCTGAGAGCACCCCTGGTGCACTTTTGCACACCCCGAGTGTGACTGCGCGCACCTGGTTCACCTTTGGACACACCTGGTGCACCTGCGAGCTGCAGAAGCCTCCAGGCGTGCTGGAGTTTTCCCCCGAGCCAGAAGAGGTGAGCAGTAGGCGCCGAGCCCTGTAGCTAACTCCCTAGCAGCGAGGATCATCCCGACGGGCCTGTGGAGCCACACATTGAGTCCATCGAACGACCAACCGTTTGCCTGTGTACTCAATAACATGTGGTGCCTACAGAAACCCTGTTTAAATTGTTTATTTTTGAAGTTGTCTTTCCCCCCCCCCCTGTAGGTGATGACTCCTCCCAACATAAAACAAAAGTTACAAAATTGTCTATGTAATCAAAATCATTTGTAAGAGACTTCATAAAAAAACAAACATGAACACATACATACACATACAGAAGTGAAAGTAACATAAACTTGGCAAACTATTGACCCTGTGATATTCAGCATTGGGTGCATGCAACCTGACAGTAACTGTAGAATATCTACAAAAGTCCAATTAAAGAAGAATAGCAACTAACAACTTCAAAACACCAACAACTCCTGCACATGACATTGTGCGCGGCCGCTGAGCACTGTTGGGTGGGGCACACCAGAATCCTGACTGTGTTTTGTGAAGTCGTGTAAAGGTTCACAGTGTCAAACAGCAGGATCCCCATCAAACAGTTTCAAGCAAGACTGTATATTTGGAACATACAAAATAAATTTTATTATCCATTCTCTTCATGTCTACATCTTATTAGAATTTCTAGACAATGGCATTGTCAAATAGCACACCCAAATTTATTCTAATAATCCTGACAGGTGCAACAATACATTTCTGTCAAGTCCAGGTGTCAAAATATAAATGAATGTGAAAAGCAATTTAAATCTTCTTTGTTATTTTCCAACATAAAAAGGGGAGCCATGGCCTGGGCCGAAGGGAGAGCTAGGCAGGACACGGCCATGAGCGCACGAACACAGGTGAGAAAGTGGCTTCAGGGTTGGGCCCCGGTGGCAGCGGGGACTTGTGTGGCCAGAGTGTTGGGAGCAGAGATGACGGGCGATCCGGCGATGTTCGCCAGCGGCTGCGAGGAGGACATTGAGGTGATGCCTGCGACAGGACAGGACAACCGTTACTTAACACGAGGGTCATTCAAAGACCCCGTTGAGAGGCCGGCCGTGTGACTCACGGAAGCAAGTCTCAAACAGGGTCGAATTATTCTCCGAATTTTTTTGCACTTTCGTCATATAAACCACAACACTGACAAACGCCTGTGTCACGTTCATGAAAGTAAACACAGGAGGAGCAGAAGAATGAGGTAAAACCAAACTCCATGTTTGGACGGAGACCGGTGGCGTGCTGTTGCCGAGAAGATATAAACATGTGCGATGACATCCACTGCATGCAGGCGGGACATGAGGATTTAGATCCCTCATAAAAGTGCAAATGGTTTTGCTGGTATTGACCGTGAGTGCGAGGAAGGCCCCGCATGAATATCTTGCAGGATCCGGTAAAACGACACAACAAGGCTGGTGCGGTTTATTGACATTTCGAGGTATTCCTGCGGTAGATTGTGCCGCGCCGGGTCACCTACCGGCCATCATACTCGAGGAGCTGACTGGTGTGGAGCTGGCAGCCATCCCTCCTGGAGTGGCCCCCCTTCCCTGATCTTTAACGATGGGATCTACGAGCAGACGAGGGTTTCAAGCACAGGGTCAGCCACGCGCGTGCCGTGACGCAAATTCACTCGCAGAGACCAATTTGAGGACGGCGGCAGATGAACCCAGCGGCGGGTGAGACACTCACAGAAGTAGGGATGATCCATGGCCTCTCTGGCTGTGAGGCGGGCTTGATGGTCGTAGCGCAGCAGTTTGTCGAGGAAGTCCAGAGCCTCTGTGCTGACCAGGTGCTGATTCTCACTGTGCACAAACCTCTCCCACCTCTTACGGGAGTGTCTGAGGAGGGCAGAGCGCGGGGAGAACAACGGCGGGTAAAACATACGGTGCAACCGCGCTAAACCGAGGCCGGGGTTGCACCGACGTCCAGCCGTTTTAGTCGTGTTCCACAAGGAAGGCTTTGTGCATTGTCACCGCTTCCTCCAGGAAACGTGCGTCACTCGGGGATACGGTTTCCCCTTTCGATGGAAACGCGCATCCGTCGGCACCGGGCACATCACGCCGGGAAGGAAGTCAGGCACAAACGCAATCATCTGAATTGAAGCGCATTGTTAAAAGATAGTTGCCGCCCTGGTGTGAACCGCCACGCCGGCTTTTAACGCTTCCCGAATCCCACGAGCGGAATTCCATCTAATTCTTGCTGCTGGTTTTAGCTAAGTGATTTAGTAGGGAACATAAACACGACTCATAAATGTCGACGGCGAGTTATTAATTGTGGCACCGCAGAGAGGGTAAAAATAAATAAAAATGGGTGAAGTCAGTGTGAGTCAGCTGCTCGGAGTGGCGGCAGAGGAGGTTAGGGCACCAAAGAGCTTTTATTTTCAAGCCCACGAAAGAATCGTCTACATGAACCGCAAATAGGCAGATATATTAGTGCTACGCGGCTATAAATACAGTTAGTGAGACGGACGCCTGGCCGCTGCATTGTTTGCCGAAACCTCAACAGAGCCGTGGCCACGGCATCCGCCCGCCGTTACCTTCCCAGGATGTCATTGAATCGTGGATCCAATTCAATGTTGTACTTGTCGATGTAGTCGTACAGGTCTTCTGTGCCCAGTACTTTTGCAATTCGCACGAGCTGCACGTGAGGAAAAAAAACAAAATCAGCGGCTTGTACACACGCGCACACACACACACACGCGCGCGCACACACACACACACACGCACACGCACACACGTTTAGTAACCCCAGGCAACGACTGTCCATATTTATTTATGCACTATTTAATGTCCATTTCAACTGTGTTTTTGCACAGCGTAACTTTTCATCTGTACATTTCTACAGGTACATTTTATCCACAGTTCCTGCTGGTCGTCATCTGCATTTAATGCACACATCCACCTGGAGCATATGTTCACGCTATCTGTAAATCACACACATAATACACCATGTACATACTCTTCATTTAGCTATTATATCTGCTTTTTTGCACTTCTGGTAAGAAGCTAAACTGTGTTTGGTTGCCTTGTACTTGTACACATGTAATGACCGTAAAGTTGGATCTAATGAAATGGCATACGGTGTGTTAATGTGAGGAAGACTCCCCTCAAACTCCTCGGCCTTGTTCAGAATGACAGATAGAATTTATTCAGCTGAAACTTGTCGTACCGTAAACGAATCAGAATCCTACGTGGGAGCGGGGGAAGGGTCTGAATCTCGATCCGAGAAGGAGGGTACGATAAGGGAGTGTCAGTCACGGCAGCCTGTCTGGTGCAGCGTGGGAGTTTTGCACAAAGCCGGGAAGGCAGGGCGGCTTGGCCCGAGGTTTACCCAGGGTGCGGGCTAATTCTATTCATGAGGGCTGTTTTATTTTTTCTGCCGGCGGATGTGTTAATATCTAAGCATAACAAGAATTACTTGAGTCAAATATCCTACTTCACCATGGAAGACAAACCGGAGTGTCTGCCTGACACGCAACAACGGGCGGCAGGCGGAGCAAACGTCAAGCCCTCCGACCGAGAGCACGGAGGCTCTCCTCTGGCGAGTCTCAAAGCAACATCAGCAAAAACACAAAAAGAACAAAGTGCACTTTCACGGTGCGACGTTGTGATTGTGTGTCTCCCCATCCCGTCTAATTTAGGCCAAGGTGACGAATGGCGTCGGACAGCTGACTGTATTTTTGGCCCGCTTTCATCAAGTGGCTACTTGGCAGAAACCCTACTACATTTGGCAATTATAGCGCCGTTGATGGATTTGAAATCAGGGAATACCCCGACGGTTCGAACGCATGCTTTTAACCGGTGCTCTGGTGGGACGTCTGCTTATTAAGCTCAGCCCAAAGACACGGGGGGGGGAGGGGGTACTCCACAAAGCTCAAGCAGAACAAATCCCCAAAATAAACCCTGTTCGAGGGCCCACCGGTTTAGCCGTGGAGGTGCTGGACGTTCAACGGCCGTGCAGCCGCGCTGGAAAGAGGAGCGGCCGTGCGCTGCCGCACCCGCAGCACCTCCAGGTATGCTCGTCATGTCCGATCTGACCAAACTAGTTCTGATGCCTCGCGAATAGCAGAACAAGATTCTGCAGCGAGGAGACGAGATCCCGGACGACGACGGTCGAAACGTTTGCGCGGGACAAGACAGAACACGTAGTATGATATTCATATATCACGGAACACGCCTGTGATTGTCAGAGAGGAACGGCAGCGATCTTGTCGTTCACAAACCTGCTACATGATCCAGATGTGATCAGTTAACGGCACTTTGATTTATAATGATGGAGATACCGACTCGAGGGGCAGGTGTTTCGTGTACCTTTGCAGCTAACAAAGGTTAAAACTCTCTAGTCCAAAGCAATGCGGCGATTTTGAAAGGCACCTTTCGATCGCACGTGAATCCGCAAGACGGGACTATTTACTCCACCCATTCGGCGTTCTGTGCGAACGGCGGCGAAACTGACATTATGTTTCAATTTGTAGAGGCCAAATTGCAGTCTCTGATGTGAGAGGTGGGAAAAAATGGCCACGCATTCGAAATGAGATTTATCAAAATAAGTATTCAAAAACACCGCACGGGGAGCAGCGGAATATGCCGCCAACTTCAGGAGGAACCCGGACAGATCGTGCGGTCATCGCAGAAGTGTGAGCTGCGAGTGCTCAGCGGGGGTGACGCCACACACGCTTGTAACTCGATCATGTCGGATGAACAACAGGCTCGATTTTACCCGCGATGTTTCATATTAAGCACACGCAACACTTCGAGTGTACTGTCCCTCGGAGGCCTTTGTTACGTCTTTGAGCGAGCAGTTAAACCGCCGGTCTTACAGGATCGCTGCGGTGTCCGGCGACGCTCGTTTCAGGGAACGGGATTTTCGACAACCCCCGTAAAACGGCTGTTAAAGGCCTCGAGGGTCTCATACCTGGTCATAGTTGTCGTGACCGTGAAAGAAAGGCTCCTTCCTGAAAATCATGCTGGCCAGCATGCAACCCAAACTCCACATGTCCAAGCTGTAGTCATACATCTGCAAATAATGCAGAGAGAACGTCATTCAGCGATTACATTTGAAATACCACCCTCCACACACTGCGGGGTAGAGATCTGTTTAAAAGACCCGGACGAATTGAAACTCCTCACCTGGTAATCTACCAGCAGCTCCGGCCCTTTGAAGTACCTGGATGCCACTCTCACATTGTATTCCTGGTTCGGGTGGTAGAATTCTGCCAAGCCCCAATCGATCAGGCGGAGCTGGAGGCAAACACGGGCGCGAAAGCGTTCAAATCTCCAAGTGTCACGTTAGGAATGCTGGAGAAAGAAAGACGCGTGCTCGCTGCGACAATACCTTTCTGTGTTCGTGATCAATCATTACATTGTGTGGCTTGACATCTCTGTGCATGATCCCCATACTGTGGCAGTAATCCAGGGCCTGAGCGGGAGGCACAGTTCAGGTAAAACACGGCGATATTGGTGGCAAACATTCACTCGGACGGCAGGCCGTCTGCAGCAGTGTCTTACCTTTAAGATTTCATACATGTAGAACCGTATGTCAAAGTCAGATAGGGTTTGATACAATTGCTGAAAACAAAAATACAGGCCATTGAGTTGATATGCTTTTTTCAAAACACACACCTGTGGGCTAAACAAGGTTTAGAATCACGGCCATTTAAAAACCAGCCGGTACCTTGAAGTCTGTGTTGTTCACATGTTCAAAAACCAGAGCAGGGGTCCGGGACTAAGAACAGAAAAAACAACCACACCTGTCAGCATTTACGTTTAGAATTCTGAAGAATAGAAGATAAGCCAAAAAATTTGAATGAAAAAAGGTCGAAGCCCGGGTCAACGTACCACAGGATCCTTGACGATATCTAACAGTGAGATGATGTTTGGGCCGCCCCTAAGATTCTCCAAGATCTTAATTTCTCTCTTAATTTTCTTTTTCTTGACAGGCTGCAATGGGAGAAACTCTTGTAAGGCACGCGGCTCCAGCGTAAACACGACTGAAAGAAATATCAATTCTCATTACTTATTAACCCACCTTGAGTATTTTGACGACCACTTTTTCATTGTTTGTGATGTTTATGGCTTCAAACACTTCACTATATTTTCCTCTGCCGAGTTTTCTCACCAGCTGATAGTCATCTTGGTTTCTGGAGGGGGAAAAAAAGTTTATGAAGCGCGAGATTGTGCCTGCAACCTGCAGCTTCAGACAAGGGCGAGGACGTGTGAATTTGTTCTTACCCCCACTCAACAACGTGGGACTCGTAGTCCCAGTATTCCCGAGGTCTCTGTGTGTTTACATCAGGGTAAACTCGAGAGCGGCTTGGAACAGGGCCAGACATATTCTACGCACAATCTTTCCTAAATCCCCTAAAAACAAGACAAAAGGGAGATCAGACGACTCCAGATTACTGACAGGCGACACTTGAGTGCGCGAGGCACTGACGTGTCGCACAAGTTAGTTTGCGACAAGAGCAATCGACTTTGGCACGTTTCGTGCGACGGATGCAGGCCAAGTAAATTTCCTTAAGAGACGAGGGACTACCTGGGAGGTTTCCTCCAGGAAGATGACGACAGATGGTTTGGAACAAGGGTGGTTGCGATGCCTCTGCGTTTGGAAAGCTATTCGGGTAAATGGATATCAAATATCAATGCGTAGTTCTGGACATTTGCAATAAAAGCAACCGAACGCCCTTGAAACGCTCTTATTTTTGCACAAGACGCCGTAGCTAACAGGGGGCTGTAGTAAGTGTAAATACCTCCCGGGTTTCTAGATTTACCAGGCGATCTAAGAGACTACACGTGGAGCCAGCAAAGACCGAACAATCCCAGAAGCTCAATTCCCAGTGAGCGGTGTATCTGAATATGGTGGCATGTGAAATGGAGAAACCTGGGTGTTAAATGGGGGCATCCAACCAGTTTAATCAGGAGGTACGGGGTTGAATACGGTCATCACTGGGGGCTACACCAAGGCAGGATCTCCTGTCAGGGAAAAAGGGCAGAAAGTAGGTTGATTAAAATCAATGCTGTCAAATAGGCAAACTAGTTATGTGAGCTTAGGCACGTCAGCCAATATGGCTGGTCACACTGAAATTCTTTGATGCAATCGTGCCGAGCAGTGGACTTAACAGGCGAACTACGTGCGGTAAATGTGACGAGGGGGGTCTTTCTTCAACAATTTAACCCGGCACCTTTGCGTGGAACGGGGAAGGAGAGTGTGCGTGGAAGCCTTCCTGTGGTCCACGGCCTGCACAAGTGCACTGGGGCTAACAGTTAGCGTGCTAGCTAATAAGGCAAGCCGGGCAGCTGGCTGGGCTGCTAGCTTGTTAGCATTAGCCGAACACACAGTATATAGAGGGAAAAGCCGGTTGGAAAGTCATAACTAACACAGCGCGATAGCGTATCGGGGCCCGATAACGAGCAAAAATACACGGCCCGAGCCGGGAAAAAAAAACCCGCGTCAAAATGCAATTCCGGGGCTCACCGATAACGCCCGGTTCAACGGAAATCTTCGAAAAGATATCTCCCCAAAGCTAGAGAAAAGTGCTAAGCTAGCAAGCTAAGAGTGGGGGGGGAGTGAATAGCTTACTGGCTGGCGAGGGAACTGGCTGACAACGCCTTGAAAAAAACCCTTACAAACACCGTGATCGATCCGCGGAACGCCATCGGGACGGCGATACTTTTTCCCGGTGACCGGCCGTCGGTGTGACCGCCGCCGGTATTGCCGCAAAAACGACGATTCGTGGTTAAATAACACAATTACCTCTCAGCGTTGTTGGGACGTCAATATGGCGATGCTTGAGATCAGGAGCTTAGCGCGGAGGGCTCTCCCCGCAGAGGGCGCTCTGCTCTATTTCACAACAGCACTTTTTATTTTATTTGATTTGATTTTATTTATCTTCAAACCCTCGTCTGCCACCAACAGGCCTAATTGAAGATGAACTCCCCCCCCCTTTATTTAACACTGGAGGCTTTCAGGAGCGACCTGGGTCCGTTTGACAGAAAAATAAAAAAAACAACAACAACAAGCCTTGAAGTTCCAGCAAGTGTGAACTTTTTAAGTCATTGAAATAAAACACAAGGCTCCAGGGGGGACGTTTAAAGAAGGCGAACACCTTTAATTGTTCCGTCGTGAAGGTTTTTCTTTTTTAATGTAAATCATTGAACGGGTTGTAAATGAACTCTGAGCCAAAGTCAAAGGGATCAGGACACACAAACACACACTCAGAATCACCGTGAAATCGCGTGTTTTTTTTGACACTCATCATCCCTCAAACCGAGACAGTCGTTGTGACCAAACGCACTCTTTCGCCCGGAAACGTCCTCTTTTCACTTCCTGTTGACGACGGCGTTTGTAAATTTGTGAAAATGTCCGCTTTCCGCTGCATTACTGAAGCGCAAACTTAAACGGACTTGCGCTTTGCGTGGGATATTACGGTACTTGCGCAGCGTGACCGTACCGTAACGGTGGCTCTATTTGCGCAGTGACTTCCCTGCTTATTTGTGGATCCGCAGGAAAAAGCAGGGCAGAACATGCATGGAGAAGAAGGGCGTGAGTTTGGTTTGTTGTGGTGCTGCTGTTTTATCCTTGACACTATTTTTTTTTCATTTACATTATGCACTGACAAGTACTTTGGGTCAACAGTCCAGAGTGTGGAGAAGAGGTGAAGAAACGGCCTCAAGCAGGTTGGAATGGGTGGAGAAAAGTGTCAGGGGTTCTAAGAGTTAGAAGAACATCATCCAGAAGGAAAGGAAAGGTGGAGGAGACAGTGGTGAGAGCAGAGATGATGGATGGTTTGGAAAAAAGACAGGAGGCAGAGCTGGAGGTGGCAGAGATGAAGATGTGGAGGTTCTCTTTGGGAGTGACCAGGATGGAGAGGATCAGGAATGACATGCTAGATGTTTTGGAGAGAAGGTCAGAGATGGTTGGGTCGATATCGGTAGACGGATGCTGGAACTGGATGTCTAGATGAAGACCAGAGAGAAGATGTATGGAGGTAGTGAGCGAGGACATGAAGAGAGGAGGATCCAGATAATAGGCTAGGATGGAGAAGGTGGTTTATCTGTGGAGACACTGAAGATAAAAGCCAAAAGGAAGAGAAGAAGAAGTGCAAATTAGCCATAAAGTGCACTCT
>CAAKHD010007505.1:15640-20640 GCA_901007705.1 Fistularia tabacaria
GGGGGGGGGGGGGGGGGGGGGGGGGGGGGGGGGGAGGGGGGGGGGGGGGGGGGGGGGGGGGGGGGGGGGGGGCGGGGGGGGGGGGGGGGGGGGGGGGGGGGGGGGGGGGGGGGGGGGGGGGGGGGGCATCGGAAAATGCCTTTTAAAGCCTCTCGGTGGGAAATCGGCTGCTGGAACAAAACCACACGTCGCCGTAACACGAGCTCGACTTCCTCTGACGTTCAGTGGGATTTTTGACTATTTCCTCAAACTCCCGTCTGGTAATGCATTCATATGTTAGCTCTGGTTTTTTTTTTTGGTTTTTTTTCGCCGCGTGGCATTTTGGGCTCGGGCAAAAAAAAAAAAGAAAAAACAACGCTCCTTGTAATACCCACAATGAATCCGAATGTTCTGTTTAAATGCCACCTCAAATTACGTTTGTTTGTTTTTATTGCGCGCCTCTAATATTAAAAACCAATCATGTCGATGTTTGTCAGGAGTGTGTTTGGAGAAGGTAGCAGAAAGCCCTGGCGCTAGATCATTTCCTGGTTCAAATGGAATTTATAAATTGGAGCCCGTGACAGTAAAAAAAAAAAAATCATAAGGGGCAGAAAATATAAGATGACAGGCCATAACTTAAACATAGCTGTTTTTTCTTTTTACTGTTGGAGCTTGTTACTCTCTCAAAGCGTGGGCTGAGGAGCGCCGGCAACATATCAAACTTAATTACCTTTCAGGTCGCCTCATCAAGTCGGAGCTTCAATGAAGACGGATTGTTCCCGCGCCCGAGAACCTTTAAAGCTGCAAACACCGCACGGCTCTTTTTCTAATCCTCGCAGGCTTTTGGAGTCGCTATCGCAGCCCCTTAACGGGAAGGCGGGCTTTATCGAACGGCATCTGAGCCCTGATACAAGTCTATATTTACACCAGCTTTGTTTCGTCTGAGAAACAACGGCGTGTTTGCGCGGACGTCCGCGTCCGTCCGTCTGCCTTTACGCCGCAGGTGTCTTTCGCCCTCCTACTTTATTGGGTATCGCTTTTGTTTTACGGATCCGTTCTCGCCCTTCCGAGGACAGTGGCCGGCACTGGTTGCGAGCGCCAGCCGGGCTGGCTCACTGATGGACGCGCGGCGGGAAAGGGGGCTGGTGATTACGGAGCGCTAAGCTAATGATTGCCAATGAGAAGCTGTTCTCGCCGCTGAGCGGATCCATTTTTGTCTGTCACTGGGAGTTAATAACACCTTTTTAAGGAGATGAAATCTGTTAGCTCAGGGAAATACCGACGCGGCTTATTCCATTTGCTCCTGCGACTCCGACTTACGTTGGACCGGCGCTGTTTGTAAGGGTGTCAGGAAGAGCCTCCGAGATTTCCCGATTTCCCTTCCGCTGTACCGAATGTGGGAATTGAGCGGACGTGTCAGGGCGGAAGTGGCGGGGCCGAAAGGACTGTTAGGCATGTCGCCCCTGAGCGGTCATAGCGTCGAGCATCTCCGCCCCGAAGCCGCGCCGCTCCGTGTTTGCTAACATTTCTAAGAGGTTGTGCACGGAAGCTAAATGGCGGCGGAGGCGGGGATGGGGCGACACGTAGCAGCTGCGATGGAGCAGTCGGAGATAGACGCAGTTTGCCGGCCGACGTATCAAGAGGTCCTCAACCCCCCTGTTTGTAGCTGTTTATTATTAATGCGGCGGTGAAGTTTCGGACCGGCGTTACGGCGGCGGCTCAGATCCGCCCCCGGATGATGTCGGGCATCTAAACGGCGCTGCCAGAGCACATTTGCTGCATATAGGTTCCCGCGTAAACATTTATGAATGATTTAGGAGCGCGGGATGAAGCTGTAAAGCACTGCAGCTGCTTTGCAGAGCTCACAGCTGCTCCCCGGACGCTTCTCCAACCTCGGCTCTCATTCTTTCAGCCCGAACTCAATATACAGTCTATTTTAACCAGCTCTGACAGCTTACACTCCAGACCCCTATTTTCCCGCAGCCGAATGAGGCGTCTGGTTAGTCTCAGATATACCTGTGATATTTTTGGCACGCCGTCGTCCGTGGAGTCGGCCAAAAATACGCGGTGGCGGCGCGAATGGCTGTTGTAATGCTAAAAGACGGAAGGCGGGAATAAGGTTGGCGCAGCCATGATTGAGATCCCACTTTGTCTACGTTTATCTGAATGACTGCCGCGTCCCACGGGGGAAAGAGGAGGAATTCCTCTTATCTCAGCTGATGAAAGGCTCCTCTAACCGGCTGATTGTGAGACAAAAAGGCCTTTTTGTCTCGCTCCCTTAATATGATCTGACTCGACAAGATAGTTAGCAGGAGTTACAAGAACAAAAAAAAATCAAGACTCTGACCGGGGATCCTGGCTGGTGTTTTTCTTGCATCAGACGGCAGATGCTCTCAACGCATTATTTTTTCCGAGATGAGTCACGGCTTCGTTCCCCCTTTTTAAACGTGTCTGCATTCTGTATTAATTAATCCGTCACATTCGTTCACGGAAATGAATCGTTACCCACGCCAGAGCGCTTTAGGGTGGCTGCACTTTCTACTTGACCCGCGAATGATGAAGACAAAGATCCACGGATGTGCAGGAATAGCCATCAGGACATTAAATCACGGCTAATGCTAACAGCTAGCTTTAAGTCACGATCTATAACGTCGCTCGTGTTTATGATTTCGGGGCCTCTACGTCCTCCGCCAGAAACGAGAACTTTGTTCTCTCTCTAAGGGCCGCCAGAACAAGATGGCGTCGTCCTACTCTCTCTTTTTCTCCTCGCGAGGTGACCGACAGACGATTGAATGGCAAGTGACCTCGACTTATGGCGAGCGTATCAAAACGCTTAGCGCTAGATAGCGTTCACCCATCCACACGACGATGGGGGCAGAGCCGCCCTGCTAGATGCTAATCAGGCCATCGGGAGCAGCTTCATCATCTCGCCCAAGGAGATTTCAACATGCGGAAATTTGAACCGCGGGAAAAATAACAAAGGTGTTGTAATCGCCTCTTTTCAACTTTCATAAAGGTTTGATGAATAGTTTTGAAGATGAAAGTATGGAGATGAGTTTTACACAACTAGTGTGGTGTGCAAAGTTAGCGAACGGCTCGTAGTTCATATGAGGTGTCCGGACATTGTGCATGTTTAGCAAAAGATGGCGGTATCTTCCCGACGAATCCCCATTCGCTGCATCGTTGTTGTGTCAGAAACTGGCGTGCAGGGTGCTGCGCTGGCCGATGTCTGATCTCAACGCGTTGACCTTCTTTTTTCTCGCGAGGTGTCAGATAAACAATTTAATGGCAAGTGATCTCAGTTTATAGCGAGAGTCTCAAACTAGACGGCAATGGCCCACTCACACGACGACGGGGGTAGAGCCGTCGTGCTAGATGCTAATCAGGCCGTCGGGAGCGGCTTCAGTGTCTTGGCTAAGGAGATTTCAACAGGCGCACAGGAGAAGGCGCGTGATTGGCCAGAAATTTGAAGTGGGCGCGGTTAACCTCTTTTCATCTGCCATGAAAGGTTGACGGACAGTTTTGAGGGTGAAAGTATGAACGTAAGGAGATGAATTGAGCACATCGATCGAGGCCTACAACGTCAGCCAATGGCGAGGGGTTCTCATGAGGTGCTCGAATGTTGCGCGCCAATTCCCAAAGGCTAAACTCCGCCGCGATTCTCTGCATTCGTTGTTGTTTCTGTCAGAAACAGGCTAGTGCGTGCTGCACGTGAGGACTCACCCCTCGAGTTTCTCGCAAAGTTCGAAACGTCACGGCCGGAAAGCATGGGCGAGGACGTCGAGGCTGCGATTCAAAACATGTTTACGACGCAACAAGTTTCGATTTGCGCACCGAGCCCCGGCGGTGGTGATGGGGCGTTCGGAGCGAGGCGAGCCGTTCAAAGCGCGGCGCTGGATACGCCGTGAATTTAATCACAATGAGATGAATATGTTTACTCTGGGTGCCTCTAAAAGAGCACATTTCAGCGGACGTCGATACGGGGATCCGTACACGAGGCGGCGCGTCTGAAAACACGCAAAAGCCATTACTGTATTGATTGTTAAGATGCTTTTCAACCCCGGACACATTGAAACGTCTCTGCTCTGTTCGGCGGAGGGCCGTAGTTCAGCCTTATTGGACAGACTATTACCGCAAATGGACTGCGTTTATGCTGCGTCTTTATGTCCGTCCAATGGCCTCTAATCATGCTGAAATTCACTTACTCGTGCTCATTTATTTATTTACACTCAACAGACGTGTGATGAAAATTATTTCACAGATGACACGTGAGCAGAGCGGCGCGTTGATTAGCTCCGCCGCCTCACAACAAGAAGATCCCTGGTTGGATCCCAAAAGGGGGGGCCTTTCCTGGTTGGAGTGTCCATGTTGTCCCCGTGTCTGCCAGGGTTTCTGGGCCAGAGGTTCTTTGGAGACCCCAAATCGGCCAATGAATGAATGAGAGAGTGAGTGGTTGTATGTCCCTACATGTGGTCCTGTGATTGGCTGGTGACGGGTCCGGGGTGAAGCCCACTCCTCGCAGCCCGTTATTTGCCGATAAAGTCGTGCCGGTTTAAAAACCAGGCATCCAGACGACGGCGGCCAATGAGTGCGACATGGGCGGAGTTTGGAGGTTCCCCGCTGAATCTCGCCGCTGCGTGAAGAGCAGCATCCAAGGAGGGTCGTTCGTACTAATATTATGTCATTAATCAAGCAGCTGCGGGAAACACTGAAGGGAAAAAAAACTCAAACGTTTGCCATCATTGGGGTTTAAAATACAGATGTTGGTTTTTTTTATGCATGGAAAACCACCAAAAAACGGTCCAAGCCGAGCCACGAAGGCGTCTCGGGGTGTATTTCAAGATAGTTTGACAGTTATACGTATCGTTTAGTGTTATCGATAAATAATGAGCGTCTGTTCGGCAGCGCTCCTGGGCTCCTCGCTGTTTTCGGGGCCATAACGGGCCGAACGTGACGAGCCCGTGGAGTTTATACTTGTGATGGGAATGTCAAATCACGGGCTGTTTGCCGTCAATCAATAG
>CAAKHD010007505.1:43355-57619 GCA_901007705.1 Fistularia tabacaria
AAGTGAATTCAGACGCGGAGACGCAGAAACCCTGACGGATTTGATGAACGTGAAAGTATAAACACCCGCTCACACTCGCCTTATCTTGTATACCGCGCTCTCTCTCTCTCACACACACACACACACACACACACACACACACACACACACACACACACACACGCACACACACACACACAAACACACACGACGGCCAACCCACTCCCCCGCGGCGAGCTTTCCAGCAAGAAAAATCGAAGTGGATGGACTCGTGTAAAATAAAATAAGAAAAGAAGAAGAAGAAGAAGAAGAAGAAGAGAAGAAGAAGAAGAAGAAGACAGGATTAAAGATGGGAAAATATATTTTTTCATTTCACGGCGTCTTTTAAAGCCGGAGGAGTTCTAATACGTTTTCCCCGAGATTCTGCGTCGGAAGGTTCAGGGAAAGGTTTAATGACTGAAAGTGTATGATAATGAAAAAAGGGAGAGATCCGATTCGTGTTGCCGCCGCCGATTTTCCTTGAGAGTCAAGAGCAGCGACTGTGCGACTTTTTCGCTTTTTTATTTCATGTTGTTTTTTTTTTTTTTCCCTTCGCCCTTTGAAAATTACTCTGGGATTTTGGGTTACCGCGTCAATACCGCCTGTACCGGTTATGAAAGCATTTTATTTGCCAACCTCATTACCGAGGAGATGCGGGAAGAGAGGCAAGGAACATTACCGCCGCAGCCCCGCGACAAGTTATTAAATATGTTTTTCCCTTTTAAAGTTTAAAAAAAAATAAAGAAATAAGTGCGAATAGACAAGACAAAGTGAGTTGTTTCGTTTAACGGCACGATTCATCATCTAAATTATCTGCCAAAAAATTGCAGCTGGATTTCTGCGGTGAGAAACAAGCAGCGGGGGCCAAGGAAAAAAGGATTCAGCCGAGGATAAATTCATACATAAACAGGAGTCTCGTCTGCCTTTGAAGGATATTAAGTGACTTCACATTTTCTTAAAGATAATAAATAAACGTTAATTCATTTATTCATTCATTTTCCATCGCGTTTATCCTGAAGTCAGCGTTCTGGCGGGGCTGTCGATCAAAGAGGGGTGGGGTTCACCTTGGATCGATCGCGGGGCCACAGATAGAGACATTCACCCTCTCATTCACACGTCATATAGAGACATACAACCATTCACCCTCTCATTGAGATGTCATATAGAGACATACAACCATTCACCCTCTCATTCACACGTCATATAGAGACATACAACCATTCACCCTCTCATTCACACGTCATATAGAGACATACAACCATTCACCCTCTCATTCACACGTCATATAGAGACATACAACCATTCACCCTCTCATTCACACGTCATATAGAGACATACAACCATTCACCCTCTCATTCACACGTCATATAGAGACATACAACCATTCACCCTCTCGTTCACACGTCATATAGAGACATACAACCATTCACCCTCTCGTTCACACGTCATATAGAGACATACAACCATTCACCCTCTCGTTCACACGTCATATAGAGACATAAGCCCGTTCTCTTGCTCATTCACATGTCCTGCAGAGCCATAAAACCGTTCAACCTCTCATCCACACATCATATGAAAACATACAACCATTCACACGTCCAACAGCGGCATATGGCCTGACCTCTTTCATTCATGTCGTATAGAGATGTGTAGCATTCACCCTCTCATTCACACATCCTATAGAGACATATGACCACCTGTTCACTTATTCACAAGTCATATAGAGACCTCAAACCATCCAATCACCCATTCTACTATTCACTCACTCATTTTCACATCCTATAAAGACATATGACCATTTACTCACTCATTCATATGTCAGATAGGGATATACAACCATTCACTCACTCATTCACACCTCATATAAAGACAGGGATTCACTCAGTCATTCACACATCCAATAGCGTCATATGGCATGAACTCCTCCATTCACATCACATAGAGACATGGAACCCTTCATTCACTCATTTACACATCATATAAAGACAAACAATCATTCACCCTCTCATTCACACATCATACAGAGACATGCGACCATTCACTCACTCATTTTCACATCATTTAGATACAGAATATGACAGAATATTCACCCTTTCATTCATAGAGAAAAATAACCATTCACTGGCTCATTTGTGCGTCACATCGTGACTTACAAAATTCACCCTCTCACTCACATGTCAAATAGAAACATAAAGCCATTCACTCGGTCATTCACACATCAAATAGAGGCATGTTTCGATTCCTCGTAGCATGAATATATCGGTTCCTTCTTGTGTTGTCGGAGGTTTCAGGCCCGGTTTCTCGCCGCTGCGTGCAACTATTTTGTTACTTCAAGGATTCCTTTGGTCCCGTATTCTTGTTGAAATACACGAAAGTACACAATTAAACAATATCCGATACTATGTCAGATAATTCTTGTGTTATCTGATACACATTGTTGCGTGCAAGGATAATACAGACCCGTCCTGTCCAATCTTAGCTTAGCTTAGCACTCCTGGTATCATGTTAAAGTGAGCTGTTTTGATTTCATTGGCCAATAACGGCTTTCGGGCTGCAAAGCAAAGTTACAAAAACATAAGAATTCCATTGTGAGGGGGAAAAAAAATTGAATTTGCTCTTGGTTCGGAAAGTATTCTCTCATGTTTTTTGTTCTTTGAGCTCTCAGTGATGGATGGAGCGCTGAGATTTTTTTAGTCAACTCAATGTCGAAATTCTTTCATCTGAAACACTGGAAGTCATACTTACAAATAAAAGCCCCGAATTGATAAAAGAGAAAGTGCATTAGTGCAAACAGCAGGGGGTTCTTAATGGTTTAGGAATCAAAGCATTCATTATGGAGGCTGTGTTATAGTATTGATGTATGTTGCTGTTATTATTATTTTTACTGTTATTTCTATCGGTGTTGTAAGTATATAATATAATATAATAAAAACTATATTTTATATATATATACATATATATATATGTATTTTATTTGATTTTTTTATAATCACAATTATGATATAATAAATGTATTATTATTATTATTATTATTATTATTATTATTATTATTATTATTATTATTATTATTATTATTATTATCATTATTATTATTACTATTATTATTATTATTATATGTGTTGTACATATACAATACAATAAACTGTATGTGTTATATATATTCATTTTATGTGATTTTTTTTATAATCACAATTACAATACAAAAAAGTATTATTATTTTTGTTTTTATTATTATTATTGCGTTGTAAATTTATAATATCATATAAACTATACTCTAAAATACATTTTTGGAATGTGATTTTTTATCATCAGAATAAGAACATAATAAATTATTATAAAATATGATTTTATACATATAATACACATATATTAATATATAAGATATACATATATACATTTAAAATATACATATATATTATGTATGCATATACACATATACACACATATATTACTATACAGTGTATTTTAGTGACGAACTAATACATACAAGAGTGTATTTTTTCAGAGTGATGCCATTTTCGGTTGCTCTGGATAAACTAATAGTTTACGGCACTGCATTGTACCACAGTAAACTGTACTTTAAAGAATACACGCCGCACTTTTTACACATCCACTAAATACCCGTTAAAATGAAAAATGGCCTTTAAATTGCATTTGTTAGTACGTAAGTGAACGTTCTTTGCTGCCTTTTGTGCAACTTTACAAACGCGTGCACGTACGCACAGAGACGGGAGCAGGTAGTATTTTCTAGACAGGTATTTGAAGGGAATAAAAAAAAAAAAAGCGGCCGAGATCAACCTGGGCCAATAAAGACGGGTCATATGGATAAACATCCCAAAGGAGCGGAGCAGATCTTTTATTTAAAACATTAGGATACATAATGCACGCCGCTCCTGCATTTTTAAAACGCTCACTCCCGATACGTCGCTTCGACGCAACGGCTCCCGATGCGAACCCGCCTTTTAAAAATAAAATAAAATAAATAACGCTTAAAAATACACATTTTTTTGGCTCCACATGTGGAGTTTCGTGAACAGGAAGGGAAAACAAGGCGTCAATTAAATCAGAGGTAACAATTCGACACCTCTGGAGCGCTACTTGTTGTCTCCGTTGCCGTCGAGGGCTCGGTTCAGAGAGGAGAAAATAGATAAGTAGACAAATAAATAAACAAATAAATAAAAAAACTCACATCCTCGGGGCAGAAGTTGGTTCGAGAGGAGGAACTGGGAGCCGTGGCGTTTGATGTTGGAAATGAGAACCGACCGGCGCCGCGCCGCTCCGACGGAAAGAATGTCAGGAAACAGCAGCCTAATTGGCGTTGTAATCTCCGAGGGCGTGAAGGTCAGAAGGAAGATGAGGCTTTGTGGTCCGGCTCCTGGACGGGTGATTTCTGTTTTGTTTTGTTTTTTTTAGCTTTTCACACAAGTACACAAGTGGAATCGGAATCCGGTCACCGGCAACCGAAACCAGGAAAAGGGGAATCAATGGGGAAAGTTAATACTGGGGATTACTGCACATCTGGGTGAAAATCAAATAAATGCACCCAGACTTTACTGGAACCGCAGCACATTCGTATGATACCTGTTATCGACCTGTTATTAAGTAGTAGTCACTGATCAAACATGATTATCGGGGTTATGACCCGTAAAGTAGACTCATAATAAAAGTGTTTTTTTTCTCCGATGGATTTATTCGATCTTCTATTTTGGAGAATGATGAAAAAAATGAGCGAGTTCATGAATGCATGTCTACCGTAATTTTCGGACTATCGGGCGCACCTGAATATGAGCGGCACCCATTGAATTTGAAAGAAAATAAAAAATCCTAATCCTATTAAGGCCGCGCTTTTGTAACATGAGCTATTTACACAGAAAGATGTTGATGAGATGATGCACTTGAATGATCCCATGGTTGGGAGATTGTTTCGCAGCAGCAGCAGGACATACAAGGACAAGCGAAAAGTTAAAATAAATATTTAGACAAAGTAAAATTAAATAAACTCTGAAGTGTAAAAGTGCAAAGTATAATCTGAGAAATGTCGATAAATGTCAACACATATTTATCAACATACAGGAATATCTTCGGCTGTGGCTCTCGATGTCACTTGTGTAAACCACACGCGTGCGTTCTGCACCGTCAATGTGCAATTTCATTGGTTCAATGTGACGAGGCTAAATATTTTGGCGGCATGAAACCCGTCAGCCCGTAAAAACCCATAAAAGAATTGTTTAATTGTCTGTCTCCATATGTACACGTGAATTCAAGAGATTCAAAGCGGTTATTGCCGCGTCCACAGCGTAGAAACGTGTTTCCCTGGACAGTGGAATTCCCACTTTGCTGTTCGCGGTGCATTGGATATGTTTTGTTAAGAAATAATGATAGTTAACATGATTATAAATAAGAACGATGATGGCAGTGCAGTAAGAGAGTTAGAGTGCAGCTTGGTGTGCAACTCGCAAAGTGCAGGTGCAGGATGGGATCGGTCTAAATGGACATTAGTTCCATGGCAGATGAGCGCAGCATTGAAAGTGCAGGAAAAGCAGAATAAGAGGCAGCTGTTCAGGAGTCTGATGGCAGTCGGGTGGAACGAGTTCTTCAGTCGTGTCGTTCATCATGACAGAGTGAACGGTTGTATATCTCTCGCAGTGACTTAATGGTTGTGTGTCTCTATATGATGTGTGAGTGAATGAATGAGTGAACGGTTGTCTTTCTATATGATATGTGAATGAATGAGTGAATGGTGTTGTGTCTCTACATGATGTGTGAGTGAATGAGTGAATGGTTGTGTGTCTCTCGCAGTGACTTAATGGTTGTGTGTCTCTATATGATGTGTGAGTGAATGAATGAATGAACAGTTGTGTCTCTATGTGATGTGTGAATGAATGAATGAACGGTCTTATTTCTCTATGTGATGTGTGAATGAATGAGTGAATGGTTGTGTGTCTCTATGTGGTGTGTGAATGAATGAGTGAATGGTTGTGTGTCTCTATATGATGTGTGAATGGATGAGTGAAGGGTTTTGTGTTTCTATATGATGTCTGAATGAATGAGTGAATGGTTGTGTGTCTCTACATGATGTGTGAGTGAATGAATGAATGAACGGTTGTGTTTCTATATGATATGTGAATGAATGAATGAACGGTTGTGTGTCTCTATGTGATGTGTGAATGAATGAGTGAATGGTTGTGTGTCTCTATGATGTGTGAATGAATGAATGAATGGTTGTGTGTCTCTATGTGATGTGTGAATGAATGAGTGAATGGTTGTGTGTCTCTATGTGATTTGTGAATGAATGAATGAACGGTTGTGTGTCTCTATGATGTGTGAATGAATGAGTGAATGGTTGTGTGTTTCTATATGATGTGTGAATGAATGAATGAATGAATGAATGAACGATTGTGTGTCTCTATGTGATTTGTGAATGAATGAATGAACGGTTGTGTGTCTCTATGATGTGTGAATGAATGAGTGAATGGTTGTGTGTTTCTATATGATGTGTGAATGAATGAATGAATGAATGAATGAATGAATGAACGATTGTGTGTCTCTATGTGATTTGTGAATGAATGAGTGAATGGTTGTGTGTCTCTATGTGATGTTTGAATGAATGAATGAAGGGTTGTGTGTCTCTATGTGATGTGTGAATGAATGAGTGAATGGTTGTGTGTCTCTATGTGATTTGTGAATGAATGAATGAACGGTTGTGTGTCTCTATGATGTGTGAATGAATGAGTGAATGGTTGTGTGTTTCTATATGATGTGTGAATGAATGAATGAATGAATGAATGAATGAATGAATGAATGAATGAATGATTGTGTGTCTCTATGTGATTTGTGAATGAATGAATGAACGGTTGTGTGTCTCTATGACGTGTGAATGAATGAGTGAATGGTTGTGTGTCTCTATGTGATGTTTGAATGAATGAGTGAATGGTTGTGTGTCTCTATGTGATGTGTGAATGAATGAGTGACCGGTTGTAAGTGGCCCTGAGATGGATCCAGGATGAACCCCGCCTCTCGCCCAATGGCAGTAGGGATGGGGCCCTAGGGGTATGAATGAATGAATGAATGAATGACATGCGACACATTGACATATCATGTTTCATGTATTTCTAAATATTCTTATTGATATTTATGTTATGAAACGCTTCAGTTTTATGCAGTCCCAGACTTCTTCTGGGATAGGAACCCTGACACTGAGTGCAAGATCAGCAGCATGAATGAATGAATGAATGAATGAATGAATGAATATACAACATGTGACACAATAACATATAATGTGTCACGTACTCCTTGATATTTTTATTTAGATATATTTTTATACACTGGAATGTTTCTACTGTATGCAGTTACAGTCTTACAGCCAATCATAGGTTTGTGTTTAACTTTTATCTCCTGCGGTTTAAAAACACGAACCCGTTCCGTGTAGAACCTGCAGTGTTGAGTGGTATTTATGTGACAAGGCGAAGAGCTGCAAAAGTAACCCGGTCCTTCCTGCAGAGAGCGAGGAAGTGAAACACTTTTTGTTTCATTTGAAATAAAAGGCCAACACGGCCTTGTAGCCGTGGATTTCATATTTCGCAGCTCTATTGTTTTTACATTTATGGTTAGAAAACTATTTGGACCGTTGAGGGTCTTTGGCAGAAGGGAGGCCTTTCTGTAACTCATCCGTTGCCCACATCTGCAGTGGTTTGGGGCGAACTCTCCCAGACCGATTTGATCCTATGTGCAGAAAATTCACATTTAAAACATGTCTTGTGGTTTCTGCAGAGGCGAACATCTCCGGGCCGGGAGAATTGACAGACCCGCGATTTCAAAAGGTTTTTATTTCTCGCCGTGTCAGTTCCAAACTGTTGTCGGTTGAATGCGAACTAAAAGAGAAATGCGCGAGTTTGGCGGTTTGAATGACATTTTAATGGGCCTCCTTGTCATGGGATCGGCCTAATCCCTGGAGGCCGTTACATTTTACAACGCTAAACCAGATTGTTATTGCGACCCCAACCATCATGATCTAAAATTTCTCACCCTCATTTTGCGTTCAATATGGACCCCGTCGAAGCGCCGCCGTTGGCTGCAATGATTTCTGACTAAAGCGAAGAACAGCACCATTCGCTCGCGTTATCGAGTTCCACGCCGCCGGAGCCGACGAGGACGCTTCCGTGGCTTCCCTGCCGTGGAGACGCAGAAATTAGGTGATTCCAATAAAGAATAACAATGGTAGTGCGGTAATGCTACCATCCCAGTCCGGTTCTCGGCGAAGGCGTCATCAACGTGGCACATTTCTGAGCAAACGGCGAAACGCGATCGGCTGCTGCCCTCCCAACCCCGCCGGACAGCGGGGCAGAGGTCAATTTCAGCTTTTAGAATTCATCTCAACTTTGAATTTCCTGATATCTCTGCATGACGTTACATGGATTTCTAAGAACGGCTCTGCCAGGGTTTTCTCAACAGCCCAAAACACATTTATTCAATTTGTCTTCCGGTAGCTCCTCAGTCTGTTTACCTTTTTATCAGCCTTTGTGTTTTCTTCCTTGTGTAATTGCCTTTGCTGGAGCTGTTTATTCTACTCTACAAAATCTACTTTCAGCAGACTCCATACAGACAGTTAATTATGATATAAAACTATATTTTGTTATATTATGGTGTTTGGACGGTTGAATGCGAGGGTGAATTGTCGGATTTCCTATATGATGTGAATGAGAGGGTGAATAGTCTTTAATATGTGGTGGAGGGATGAATATTATTTTGCATATTCTCATGTTATGTGATGTATGGTGATGTTACGTTTTAAAGAGCCACATTGTTTTACCTCATTTTTAAGGTGGAATGAGTTCCATCCACCGGGTTGAAGATTGTACAGGGGGGTCTTCGACTTACGTCCGAGTTCCGTTCCCACGGAGTGACGTAATCCGATTTCGTCGTGGGAACTCACACACAGTCCTGTATTAAGAGTCTCACTTATGCTTGGGAGCCTTATAGATGGGCTAGGCATCTCCCAAAAAAAACAAAACAAACGAAAACGAAAGTTCAACCGGCGAATGTAGACGAAGCCGTCCTCCTCGTATAGCGCCGTGTCACGACATACTGTATTTGTCCTCTCCGCTCGCCAACTAGTTCCCATAAATGTATTGGAAATGGTGACATCCAGGTCATGGGTCAAGGATTTCTTGGATACACACATATATATATATATATATATATATATATATATATATATATATATATATACATATATATATATATATATATATATTTATATACATATCCTTTAAGACAGGAGTGTCCAAACTTTTTGCAAAGGACATATTTGGTGAGATAAAAATGTTTGACATTCTTTAAATCATTAGCATTAAATGCAAATGAACTATGTCATCCATCCATCCATCCATCTTCAGCCGCTCATCCGTGGTCGGGTCGCGGGGGCAGCAGCCGGAGCAAGGAAGCCCAGACTTCCCTCTCCCCGGTCACATGGTCCAGCTCTTCTGGGGGGACCCCAAGGCGTTCCCAGGCCAGCCTAGAGACATAGTCTCTCCAGCGTGTCCTGGGTCTTCCCCGTGGTCTCCGCCAAGATGGACATGCCCGGAATACCAGGGGAATAGACAGGGTACTCTGCCAGACGTTCCCAGCAGACCCTCACATTACGCTTGGGTCTTCCAGGTCTGACCGGCATCCTCCCCCACCATCGGAGCCAATTCACCACCAGGTGGTGATCAGTTGACAGCTCCTTCCCTCTGGTCACCCGAGTGTCCAGGACATGAGGCCGTAAGTCCAACGATACGACCACAAGGTCGATCAAAGAACCGTAGCCTAAGGTGCGTTGGTGCCAAGTGCACATATGGACACCTTTATGCCTGAACATGGTATTTGTTATGGACAATCCGTAACGAGCACAGAAGTCCAATATCAAAACACCACTCGGGATCAGATCAGGGGGGCCGTTCCTCCCAATCACGGCCTTCCAAGTCGCACTGTCGTTGCCCACGTGAGCGTTGAAGTCTCCTAGTAGAACAAGGGAGTCCCCAGAGGGAGCGCTCTCTAGCAGCCCCTCTAAAGACTCCAAGAAGGGTGGGTGTACTGAGCTGCTGCTGGGTGCATAGCCACAAACAAAAGTCAGAACCCGTCCCCTTTTTCGAAGGCGGAGGGAGGCTACCCTCTCGTCCACCGGGTTGAACCCCAACATGCAGGCGCCGAGTCGGGGGGAAATCAATGTGCCCACTCCACTCTCACTTGGGGCAACTCCAGAGTAGCAAAGAGTCCAGCCCCTCTCGAGAGGCCTGGTTCCAGACCCCATGCTGTGCGTCGAGGTGAGCCCAAGTATATCTAGTCAGAATCTCTTAGCCTCGCGCACCAGCTCGGGCTCTTTCCCCACCGGAGAGGTGACATTCAATGTTCCTAGAGTCAGCTTCTGCAGCCGAGGGTCGGACCGCCAAGGTCCCCCGCTCCGGCCACCGTCCAGCTCACACTGCACCCAAATCTCTTGGCCCTTCCTGTGGGTGGTGAGCCCAGGGGAAGGGGGGCCCATGCCGTCCTTTCGGGCTGTGCCCGGCCGAACCCAGGTTTCAAGTTGTTCTTCATCATAGGGGTCATTTGAGCCACGCTTTGTCTGGCCGCTCGCCTGGGACCTGTTTGCCTCAGGTGACCCTTCTGTGGCCATGGAGCCCCCGACAACATAGTTCCCAGGATCAGCGGGACACGCGAACCCCTCCACCACGATAAGGTGGCAGCTCAAGGAGGGGATTCATGATTTTTTATTGCAAATGGCAAACTTTTCAATTCTTAACACAGAAAACTAATCTAAAGTTGTTGTTTTTTTACCAAAATCACTCAGTCTTTCATATTTGAATACCACAAAATGAGAAAGTCTGTCTGAAAAATAAAAAAAAAATCAAAGAGGATTAAACAAATCTTGGTTCATTTGAAACTTTCCATATTATTCACGATTAAATGCTCACTGTGAACGTCTAAATTCAAAACATGTGAACAGGAAAATTACATAAAATATATAAATATAAAATAGCTTTTTGTACACTGTGTTTTATACTGTGGTAACCAGTGCCGGCTGCTGCATATTATTGATTTTATGACAGAGGCTGCGGGCCGATGGAAATTTGAACACGGGCCACATTCGGCCCGCGGGCCGGACTTTGGACATGCCTGCTTTAAGATATTACATCGTATTGTACTCCCATTCCATTCCACTATACTGTATTGATTTCGAAACTAATGGAATCTATAATAATCATTACGTGTGCAGTGTTATTATCTGGTTATATATTTCTTTAAAGAATGAAGACGCTGACAGATTGTCACGCCTCGCTCGCGCTCGAATTTTTATTGCATTGCGCCGGGAAAAATATTCATCAGGTGAAAGCGGCGCTTCCTGCTCCATAATAAGTCGCCCGCCGGCTCGGTGATCGCTGCCTGTCTGAACCCGGCGCCCGTGGGCGCCATTACCGTTATAGCCGTGCGATTCCATGATACCTGGCTGTTGATAATACATGATAAATAGCCGTGCGAATTGAACAAAGCAGTGTGTAATATTGCTTGACCCGGTGTTATTAGCACTGAGAGGAGCCATTAGTCGGCTTCCTTAACCCGCCTTAATGAGGTCTCCCTGCTCTGGGAGAGGAGGGAACGATCAGAGCGTATGATAAAGCGGGAACAAGAGTTTGGGGTCGGAGAACACACATAGCAGTGTGTAGTCATTAAATTTTGACTGCTTCTCTATTGTGACGCTCCGTTAATACAATGCATAATGATGCAGAATGTGCCATATATAATACATAACAGCTCGACAGTTGCTTGAAAAACGCCCTATCCTTTGCCGTTTTTTCCTGCCAGCCTGCAGCCGGCGTCTCCGGCTAACAGGCTCCCGCACACTTCATTGAGGAATTGATTGGGATGCACTCCGGTCTATTTGGGATTCTTGACGGTTTAATAAAGATTTCAAGTCTGTTTACGGGAGCCAGCACTGAAGCTCCAGGTTTTCGGGGCGGCAGGCCTTTATCGGGGGTGTTGTTTACGCGTGCGGTCAGACAGATCAATTATTTTCCGCGTGTAGATCTTAAATGTATTCTCGTGTAGGGCTCGAAAAATCGATGCGAGATGTATTAAATGTACTTACCATTGCACTGCTGTGGCTGCTAACTGTCTGCAGCACCGGTGGCAGGCGCTTAGCGTGATGAATTTGAAGATTTCACACTTCTAACATCGTTTGGGAAAATATTTACACCATTTGAAACCTCTACGGACATCAAAATGACTAGTTCCACAATCAGGTCAGGCAGACTTACCCACGAACAGACGAGCGTCCATATTTCACCGTTGAAAATAAGCAGGTCAGCTCAAGGTCACCATCCGCTGTGATAGATCATGACTTTTATGAAGGAGCCTCCGGCTAGCGGCTACGCTCCATTAGCTTTTCAAAGTTTTTTTTTTTTTTTTTTTTTTTTTTTTTTCCAGAAGGAGGGCAATTCTGTACATAAATGTTGGCAACATGCAAGTAAAAGCAACCAGCTGTGTCATGGTTTACTGTGATACAGTTGTTAGTCATGGCATCAAGAAAGGAGCCAATAATGTTGGGATTTTGAATGTAATATTTATTTATATATATATATATATATATATATATATATATATATATATATATATATATATATATATATGTTGGGATTTTTAATGTAATATTTATTTATATATATATATATTATATATACATATATGTGTGTGTGTGTGTATATATAAATGATACATGTATATATGTGTATATATATATATACATGTATATATATAATACATTCGCATACATACATACATACATACACGTCTATACAAATAATAAACATGTATATGTATAAATATACACACATACATACATATACACATGTATGTATGTATATACTTATATGCATGTACATGTAAATATGTATATATCTGTATATATATTTTTTATATATATTTATTTATTTATTTATTTTTTATTTGTATTCTTATTTTATTTTATTTTATTTTTATTTTTTTTTGTGCTATCCAGATGTAAATGTGTATGTATATATGTGTATGTGTATATTGTGTATATTGTGTGTATATATATATATATATATATATATATATCCTGTTTTCTTTTTCTTTTCCCTCTAATGTTGCTGCTGCAACACCCAAATTTCCCCTATGGGGATCAATAAAGTATTATCTCATCTTATCTTATCTTATAAATATATATATATATATATATATATATATATATATATATATATATATATATATATATTTATATCAGATCGGAGGCGTGGTGTTGAAGTGGTCCGTGCTTCTGCCTCACAGCAGAAAGGCCCCCATGTCGGACTATGAATAGAGACCTCTTTGCGTGCAGTTTCCGTGTCCTGCCAGTGTCCGCCTGGGGTTCCTCCAGGTTCTTCTGGGTTCCTCCAGGTTCTTCTGGGTTCCTCCGGGTTTCTCCGGGTTCTTCCGGGTTCCTCCGGGTTTGTCCAGGTTTTTCCGGGTTCTACGATTTCCTCCCAAACAGTCCCCAAAACATGCAGGAGGTTCTTTGGCAGGACGCGGGCATGTGAGGGTGAACGGTTGCATGTCTCTGTTTGTGGCCCCGGGATCGATCCAGGGGGAGCCCCGCCTCTCGCCCAACAACAGCTTGGACAGGCTCAGATTGCATGACAAGTTGTAAATATATTATATTATATTATATTATATTATATTATATTATATTATATTATATTATATTATATTATATTATATTATGAAAGAAATTGAGTCAACTGCAGTCTGAGCAGTTTTCCCTTTCAGGTGTCGCCACAGCAAATCAACCTTCTCCATCTAACCCGATTCTCTGGATCCTCCTCTCTCACACCAACTAACTTCATGTCCTCTCTCACTATCTCCATAAATCTTCTCTCAGGTCTTCCTCTAGACCTCCTGCCTAGCAGCTCCAATCCCAGCATCCATCTACCAATATAGTCCCTGTCCCTCCTCTGTCCATGACCCAACCATCTCCGTCTGGCTTCTCTGACCTTCTCTCCAAAACATCTAACATGTGCTGTCCCTCTGATGGACTCATTCCTGATCCTCTCCATCCTGGTCACTCCTAAAGAGAACCTCAACATCTTCATCTCTGCTACCTCCAGCTCTGCCTCCTGTCTTCTGTTCAGTGTCACTGTCTCCAAACCATACATCATCTCTGGTCTCACCACTGTTTGTAAACCTTTCCTTTCATTCTAGATGATGTTCTTCTA
>CAAKHD010007507.1:13436-28483 GCA_901007705.1 Fistularia tabacaria
AGCTTTTGTATAAGAGCATAAAAATCCCCCCCCCCCCCCCCCCCCCCCCTTCAGGAGGCAAATCGATTGTCCAATGAGGAAAATAACCAATCGGATTGTTGCGTCACAGGAAATGCATGCAAACTATCCGGGGGCCGTTATCGAACTCAGCGCGGGTAAAATATATCTCTGGTTGAAAATGGGACCGCGACGAAGGAACCACGTCAGCCATTGGCGCCGACCTTACAAACATCTTGCAGCGGATCACGTTTTTGCCGACGACAAGTCGTCCGAACTGCAAACGGCGAGGGGTAAAAATGTATCCCCTACGAGTGAAGTTGTTCATGGAACAGCCTTCGCTTTCACTCCGATTTGTTCTGAAGGTCAAGTTTAAATCCATTCCCATTAGTCAGGCGAAGAAGAAAATCTTTGATGCTTGGTAATTTCGAAAACGCCCGTCTGCTGGGTAATTGTGCCTCTGACCACCTGAGGCCTGCAGTTGTGTGTTCGGGAGAGCTTTCATCAGATGCCGGTCGACCTAATCTGTCTTTGTCGGCCCGATTTCATCTGCACCTTCAGCCGTGAAGGCTTCTTTATTTTTAATCCAACCGCGAGAAAACCAGATCCCGCATTCCGCGGACATTAAATATTTGCGATTCGACGGAGGTCATTCTCACCACCGGGAGATCTTTAATGAGCCGGGCTCTGAACTCGCGGTTCGCCCGGCGCGTGCACGTGTGTTTATGCAAGTTCCCGCGTGTTTTGGTAATGAAGTTGGACTGGTGGACTTCCCATTAGTCTCAAGTACGGCACGGGCAAGAGGAGCCAAATGAGCTTTGACGTCGGAATCCGGGGGAATCAAACCGAATACATTTTCCACAAAGACGATGACGCGCCGGGCACAGCTGCCGTTCTGAAGTCAACCAAACGGACCGGGGGAGCTTGACAAAGACGGACAGCGAGCGTGGAACTGAAATATGACAAAGCCATTCTCCGGCGGAGACGGTCCGGACGGCTTATCAGAAGAAAAAGATTGATTTGCTGATTCTGTTTAAATTAACAAAGGGTAAACAGGACACCGGTATTAGAAATCCCGTTTAAAAATGCACCGGCAGTCAAGCCGGTGCAAACCTTTCATACCGGCGGCGCGTAACGCATGACATTTACATGACCTTTAACATCCAATCGGCTTCTGATTCTGCAAAGGCGGGCTAAGGGCTCGTCTATGGTCGACGTTAAATGAGACAGGAGGCTCCGTCCGTCCTCCACGCCTGTTTCGTGCGCGTTTCTGTAGGTCTTTCTGGGAGCTCGCAGCAAAATGAGCGGCTCCAACGGAGGCTGCGGAGCGGCGAGAGGAACGTCGGTGGAACAAGGGAGGAGAAATCGCCGGGTCCCTTTCGGGGTGGGGTTCGCATCTTCTCTCAGGTTTCCTGCTACAAGAACATGCAGGAGAATGTAGGGTTCGGTGCCCTCGTTGTGACCCCGAGCGCAGGATGAGCAGTACAGGTCACGAATGAATGAGCGAATGAAGCTCTTTCATAGCTCGTACATCATCCCCGGCTCCTCCTAACGCTAACGCTAACCCTATCCTGTGTTTGCCGTCGTCAGAAACGACACTTGGAAGCTAACGCTGAACTCTGCGCTGCCCTCTAGTGGACACGTTGTTTAACAGCCACGGCGGCGTATGGGGAACCCGAATCGTTCCCGCTATTGATTTTCCGTATTTCACATTACGCCTCACTCATGGCACGGCCTACCATTGGATCTGAACGACGGACGTGCGCGCAGCAGCAAGCCAGCGACGAAAATGAGATCAACGCTATGACCAACGTGCCCACGCGGACGAGCAGAAGCAGACAAAAGAGACGTTTTTGTCACATTTATCAACAACATAATGAATCAAACCCCTTAAAGGGGCTGCGTTCTTTCTCTATCCGAGCCTCTGGACACGGAGACAGAAGCTCCCCTTTGTTCAGAGTCGAAATATGCCATATATCAAGGAGTAGCACGCTCCGCCAAAGGAAGGCATCGGCCTGTGTTTTCCCAGACTCAAAGGCCGTTCCTTCAACGGTGCTGGTATGTTGTATTTAAATGCATCTCTGGGAGGAAACCAGCTCAGCATGCTTGCCCCTTTCAAGTTTCACCTTCCCTCGCGCTCGTACCGCCGCAGACTTTCCCTCGGCGTTCAACGACAGCCTGTGGAGCGTCTCAGCTTCGATCAGCATCGGGAGGTTAAACACTTCGCTCCGGGGCTGTAAGATTTGGATGCGATTTGTTCCTTGCAGGAAAAAAAACAAACAGAAAACGACCCTCTCAAACACGCTATCCAAACATTCGGGCGCAGGAGAGAGAGCCGAGGAAATTATTTCTCGCGAGATTGTCTTCTGCAGTCCAACCAGACTTTGGCGAGCGGCATCGTGTTGTGCCGAGATGCAGTGTTATGATATCCTGCACTCCTGACCCTCCGCGGCAGAAGGGGGTTTGTGTTATACACACATCGGAGTGTATCAAAATCTGAAGCCGGAGATCAGCTGAAACCATTCCGCCGCCACTAAAGAGAGATGTATATTTCACAGAGATTGAAAAAACAAGATCGGCGTAGCTTACTGCTTTCTAAGTACAGGCTGTGTGGCAGTCAGTGTGTGTGTGTGTGTGTGTGTGTGTGTGTGTGTGTGTGTGTGTGTGTGTGTGTGTGTGTTTGCATGCATGTGCCAGGCTCTATGTAGGGGGGCTGCACAGCTGCCTATAACAACATTTAGCATGTTTTAGTGACCCCTAAAAGCTCGTGTAAAGTCACAGAATATTTTGACAGGCTTTTTCAATTCCGGCCCGTCATATCTCCATCTTCCGTGCTTCGTATTTACCCCGAGCGAGAATTGAAAACCGAGATAGGCCAGCTGTATGCATTTAGAATTATGACGGAGGGAGGCAGAGCCGGCGCTCCGGACTCCCCCGGCTTTGCCCCTGTAGGGTGTCAATTTGTCTCCTCGGTGTGTCTCCCGTCTGACTGGGTGTCTGGCGTAGTCGTCAGGGGTTGATTCATTACCCGCCGGCCGCACCGTGCAAGGCTCGCCCGCTGCAACGGCGGTGCGGGGGGTCTCGAGGTAAATAAACGCGCCGCGGCTTTCGCCTTACGCCCGGACGCCTGTCCCCGTACCACGTATGCAAATGAGTGATCGCGGGGCGTGAAGTGTGATAAGGAGGATGATCCATGGCTTGGAGACGCTGGGGCTGTTGCACGGCTTGGAAAAATGTTGTGTTGAGGCTCATTTCATTGAAATGTCACCTGTCTCAAGTGGCCTCCGGCATCCCCATTAATATCTAAGATCTCCCCGAACGAGCTCGGCCGTATTTTAATTTGTGATTTTTCTGTCTCCCGTCTTATATTTACTTTCCCGCAAAGAAGTAGATACCAAGTAAAACAATGGATCCTGTTCTTGGACGTAAATACCGCGGGACATTTTGCTGGCCAAAGTCTGAAATTATTCATTTTTTTTTAAATAGCATTCCACTGAAAAAATATTTGTTCCCGTTGAATTTCACTGGAGGCAGAAGTTTCAGACGTGCGCAGCTCAAATCCCACGCAAATGAAACCCGAGTTCACTGAAAAAAACGAGGAAGCATGTCGCTCAGGCTCGGTGTAAGACCGAGGCAAAATCCTCTCTCGTCTCCGGGTCCGGCGTCCATCTTCCATGTTCCTTAAGGGAAAAACTTCTCGAAAATGTGATGGAAAAGCCTGACGATAAGCCGCGTGATTTTAGATTTACCTACATACTGGGATGCTGTTGTGCTGGGAGTAAAGCTTATTTTCTCGACTTGAGGAATAAACTGCTTATTCTAGAGTGGTTGTTTTCATGCTGTGTTTGGGGTTGAAAAGGTCAACCCTTTAATACGGCCGCCGAGCAGAACCTGGCGGAGGTGTCTTGAAAAATCTCCGGGAGAAGCGTGTTTACACGAGCTGTGAAATGCATGACGCATTTTGACCGGCGGCGCAAACACGGGACAATATGGCGAGTTCACGGCAAAGACGTCACGAGCCGGCGAGCCGGGCCGATTGACGGCGACGCTCGTCAAACGAGTCCGCAAGCACATCGACGCCAAGGCCGAAAAACTGCGGGTTTTGACTCCCGAAGCCCGGTAGCGTGCCGGCATGTGCGTTTGTGTGCTTTTAGACGGAGAAGAATAGATGCGAGAAGGATAAAAAAAAAAAAAAACCACGCCTGCCACGCCGCTTTCATTTGCGGCGTGACATTTCTGCTGAGCCGCGGCCACAAATAGCGATCGTTGCGAATCACATGTGACAAAAAAACGTTGACCCCGTCAGCCGGCTTGAACCGCCGCTCTGCTGACGGCTCCGTTCCTCCAGGTTTTCCTTGCAAATTCAGAAGGAAAAAAAAACAACACATCTCGCCCAAGTCGATAACGTCATCATCTACTGTACAGTATGTTCTGCCTGCATAGCAGGGGAAAAACAAACTGCCGTTCTATCAATGCAGCAAAACAGATTCTGGCCTTGGTCGGTGCAACTAGCATCCAGAAATCTCGCAGGAAAGCAGGCTAATTCATCCACCCTCACTCTGTACCTTCCACCTTGTACTGAATATTAATCAGCAAATGTTCTCAGTATCAAGCTGGCATCCCCTCCAAACAGATGACGGATGGAGCACCAACTGCCTCTTCCTCTCGCTCCGGTCTCTCCCGCCCCCCCGCCTCATCCAGATATGAGCAAATGATTTATATTTCAAATATCTCCCCCCGAATGATTGTCATTCAGCCGACTGTTTTCGGCAAAGACATCGCTTTCCTTCCTCCAGACTTCATTTCATCTCCATTTCTGCCGATCTTCTCCTCCTCCCCTCTCATCATGTGTTGTCCATTAAAGCAAAACTAATACTGCAATAAAAATAAAGTGATTAACTAGAGCAAGCGGGGGCGGCGCGGTCGTGAGCACGCCCACCTCGCAGCAAGAAGGTCCCTGATTGGATTTCGACACGGGGCCTTTCTGTGTGGAGTCTCCATGTTCTCCCGCAGCTGCTTCGGGTTCCTCCGGGTTCCTCTGGGTTCCTTGGTTCCTCTCACAGTCTGAACATCTTTGGTGACCCAAAATGACCAAGATGTGTGAATGAGAGGGTGAAGGTTTGTACGTATATTTGACGTGTGAATGGGGGTGAATACTTATACATCTATCTCTGATGTGTGAATGAGGGGGTGAATAATTGTGTCGCTAACATGCGAATGAGAGGGTGAATGGTTGTGTGGCTAACATGTGAATGGTTGTATGTTGCTAACATGTGAATGAGAGGGTGAATGGTTGTATGTTGTTAACAAGTGAATGAGAGGGTGAATGGTTGTGTCGCTAACATGCGAATGAGAGGGTGAATGGTTGTGTGGCAAACGTGTGAATGGTTGTATGTTGCTAACGTGTGAATGAGAGGGTGAACGGTTGTATGTTGTTAACATGTGAATGAGAGGATGAATGGTTGTGTGGCTAACATGTGAATGAGAGGGTGAACGGTTGTATCTTGCTAACATGTGAATGAGAGGGTGAACGGTTGTATCTTGCTAACATGTGAATGAGAGGGTGAATGGTTATGTCGCTAACATGTGAATGAGAGGGTGAATGGTTTTATCTTGCAAACATGTGAATGAGAGGGTGAATGGTTGTATTTGGCTAATGTGTGAATGAGAGGGTGAATGGTTGTATCTGGCTAATGTGTGAATGAGAGGGTTGTATGTCTATGTATAAAGTGAAAATGAGAGGGTGAATGGTTGTATGTTTATGTATAACAAGTGAATTACAGGGTGAATGGTCATATGTCTATGTATAAGGTGTGAATGAGTGGATGGTTGTATGTCTATGTATAAGGTGTGAATGAGAGGGTGAACGGTGGAATGTTGCTAACAGGTGAATTCAAGATTCAAATTGTTTATTGTCACGTGCACAGCGAGGAAACATGTTTCCCTGTACAATGAAATTCTTACTTTTCTGTTCACAGTGCATTTGGATTTGTATTGACAATAAATGCATCGTGTAAACATTGGTATAAATATTGAACAGTGTTGGCGGTGCAAAGGTAAAACACTGAGCCCAGCTTGGTGTGCAAACTGGACCGACGGTGATGATGATGATGATGTGAATGAGCGAGTGAACGGTTGCATGTCCATGTAGGAGGTGTGAATGAGTGGATGGTTGTATGTCTCTTCAGGACGTGAATGAGAGGGTGAAGGTTTGCATGCCTCTAGATAACATGTGAATGGCTGTATGTCTCTATATGTGGCCCTGCGATTGGTCCAGGGTGAACCCCGCCTCTCGTCCAGCGTCGGCTGGGATGCCCCCCAGAGATCTTCAGTGCAGGACAAGCGATAGAGACGATGAACGGATGAATAAATGCGGATATTGTGGATGTTTCAAACGGATATATCTGAGTTTCTGTTGAGACCTCCACTTTGATTCTGCTTCTGCATATAAATTCTGGATTTTAGAAAAAATATACCTTTTACTGTCAAATAAACCTCGGTCTTCACTTTATTTACCAACCTAGACAATGAAGAAGATTATTCTAACCATAATTATCATCGCAGGTAATCAGCGATGTGCATTGTGTCACTGAAAACAGATAAGTAATGAGTGGCACAGACGGACCTTTCTTTGCCAATATAAAATACTAATTGAATGCGACGACACCGCGCAGCACGAATCCATGTCTTATGACAAATCTGAAACAATTGATTTTTTTTTTTTTTTTCCACTCAGAAATGAAACGACCATTGTTTATCTCGGAGAAAAAGAAAAGAAAAACACGAAAGAATGGAAAACAAAATAATTGATTTGTTACGGATGGAAATGTTTGTAATAAATAAGCTCTTGTTTTATGGACTTAATGTGTGACGTCCCCCTTTCAACTTCTCCCCTTGAAATTCAATCCACATGTTCAATATACCAGAATAGTAAGAAAGATGATATAAGAGAATAACTGTTCTTGTAACGCGGCTCCTTTATTTCACTTTCATCTCATTTTGCCCGCTCATTGTCAATCCCCGGCTCTCTGCAGACATTAATGGACACATCCTCCACGCCTCCCCGCGTTCCCTCGGCAAACCTGATGATTTTCCAAGCTTTGATAAGTGACTGCCGGGTGTAAAAAGGGGCTGAAAAAACAATGCATAAAGGAAAAAATGAAACCCATCAGAGCCGTTTATGGCTCTGACCTTTAGCTGCTCTGCCTGCATGCTCTATTATCCCTCACTCCAACTCAGGGCTCATTAGGAACAACCGTTTACTTTGACATGTGGAATTCTTCAAAGACATCCACGTGGACACAATGCACATTCCAGGGTGTATGGCGGTTATTAGTTTGGCACCGGGAGTGGGAATGACATCATGAGGGAGGCGGTGGTAAACACCCTTGATTGCTAGACGGCGGAGGTTGCCAAGAGAGTGGGTGTCAGTGTTGGTGGTCCGCAGTCTCTAGCGAAGGACCTGCCCAATGGCGACCGAGACGAAAAGTACAATCAGGTCCCTGTTGAGGTTTCGAAAAGCATAGCTGCTGGGACTGATTAGAGCGCGAGGGCGTATTGTGTTTCGGGAGGCTCGGAACATCCTAAATTCCTACTTTGTGACATTACTGTCTTGTGCTGTTGGATGTATATCATCAATGCTTGAACGGCGTAAGACCATTGCTAGGTTTTCATTCAAAATATTTGCGTGTGTGTTTTTGTGGTTTTGTGTCCAGTCTAGTCAATGAGTGAGTCAACAAAAACGTTTTGATTTTGCGGCGGGCAAGAAGAGGTCCACATTTAATTTCCTCCACTTCCTGTTTTCCCATCGAAATACAATCATTATCTACTTTATTAAAGCAAAGTAAAGTCTAAAAGGCTCCACCGAAAATAAGGCAGAATGCAGGAACTCTTTGTGCGTGTGTGTGTGTGTGTGTGTTTGTGTGTGTGTGTGTGCGTGCAGGAGCAACGTCATATCTGATCTCAGCTCAAGAAAGTTGGTGAGAAATCAGAAGAAGCAAAATAAGGTCCCTCTTTATAGACATAATCCAATAAAGCTCATACAAAAGTACACATTGGCCTCGCGGTGCTCACAGCGGCTTCCTTATTAAGTGCACTTCGATCCAACCGGATGGAAAATGATAGAACAGCCCCGCTATAAAACTGCCCCTCGGAACAATTGTCACGTTTTCTTGTTCTGAGTCTTTCCACCGAGGTGTTTTTTTCGGTCCAAGTTAAACAGGAAGTAGCTGTCCATGACGGGAGAACCTGCCTCTTTGGATGACGCAGATCACGGCTCGACTCCTGATAGCAAAAGCAAATACGGCTCGGAAGGATTCCAACGACAGCTCATCCTGACTTATCGAGGCTTTTCAGGGCGGGAGGCGGATGTATGCGGGCTGATCCGATACCGTGTGCTCTTTCTTCGAAAACAGCCAATCAAATCAGCGCTTGTCAACCGATGTAGCCTAATCACAACCGGGGTTTCAGGACTGCGAGTCCAGGCCACACCATCCGTTTTCCGCCGACCCCCTGACTCGCGCAAGCAGAAGCAGTGTTCCAGGAACTCGGCCGCCGCTCAAGTCAGCCCACTCCCAGCGACCGGTTCTCTATCCAGGACCGCTGCCTCCGGATCGGTGGCAGCCTAGCGTTTTTACGGCGGCGACGGTCCAAGTCGTCAGACGCGCAACAGCTCGCCAAACCCTCAAAGCCGAATCTGCAGCAGAAGTCCAAAGTCATCAGAGCCGGTGCTGCAGCCTGTGTCCAAGCACTTAGACCCTAAGTGGTGAACTTCCTGGTCTCACAGCCTGTGCTTTAGCAACAGCAGAATGTTTGCCCCCTCAGCCGCCTTCCAGCTCCACAAACAGCCTTCAGAGGGTTCCTGCCTTTTCCGCTTCTGCCTCGGCGACAATCTAACGAGCAGTTTCTCCTTTGTCGCTGCCAAGCTCCATCAGACAGCTCATAACATTCTGCTCCCGGGCGGGAGACCTCCGTCTTCTTCTGTTCCCTCGCCCGGCCTCCCGACGTCCACACGGAAGCTCCTGCTCCCCCGATTACGAGCACCGCGGCGTCGGTCTCCATGTTCTCCGGGTTCAGGCGCTCCAGGCCAACAGGCGTTGCCCCATTTGCCGGATGCCCGCCAGAGGTCTGCAGCTCGGGGGCACCGGGGCCGTCCATCACATCTGGTCCATTCTTCTGTCCCTACGTCAGTCCGTCCACGAATTGATGTTTCGCACTCGCATGCCGAGAAGGGGTAATACAGTATTCCGATCTTCTACTTCAGGGCGGGACGGTGCATTGTTGTGTGGCTGTAATAATACTCTATCAAGCAGCTGTGTTTGGAGATGGTTTCCCCTTTTGGAGGAAGGTAGAGGAAAAACGTAACTAATCCCACATGCAGAGTTGAATGAATTCGGGTAAACCATTTACAGAAAATAAGATCACCTCATGATGCATGGAACCCAACGAAACCGCCGCTTGCATGAAAGCGAAATAAATTAGATCAATAACTCATCGCTGGAAGAAAAGATACATTTTATAACGTCAGGTAAAGTGCCCTTATTAAATACAGTAGGATCCAGTGTGCGAGCGGGGGCTGTAAGGGGCCACAGGCTCAACGCAGACCTCCAGTTTATTTTTCCATTCTTTGACTTTTTCCCAAGCACTGTGAACTCTCACAAATAATTACAGAAAGGAAATACTGGGAAGACGGTATTTCCCCGAAATCTTGGCTTAATTTCGCCTTGGCCGAGGAATAAGTCGTCTTTATTTCACGCCCCCGTCCCAGACTCGAAATTAAAAGAAAAAAAATTGAATAAAAATTGAAAAACAAGCTCGAAAACTGTCCGGACGTGCATGCGTTTCCCCCCGTCTTTTCAGGCGCGCTTGGAGTTTTTTGGGGGAGCCCGGCAGCCGTCCGCCGGTGTCGGTGTGTTATCCTTACATTTACATGGGCATGTAATTGTTGAACTTAGCAGTGTGTTCATTCATTACTGAGTGCTTGCCTCCTTGGTCTCTCTCCTCATCTCTCTACATTAGCTCTGACAGTAATGACTTGCCAGGCCTAACCTCTTAACTGGCCTGATGCATGCTTGTGGCAAACACACCCGGACTGCCCAGCTAAAATGGAAACATGCCGCTTTACTTTTCTCCCCCCCCCCCCCACCAGCCTCTCTCTTTTTCGCTCCCTCTCAGGCCGTTTTTTTGCCCGCTGACAGAAAAGGGCAATCCACTCAGCTTTCCTGCACGGTATGTCAAAATCCATGACTCATTTTTTAGTGTTCAAATGCCACGAGAAAATGTGCCTGCGGCAAACATGGACGCTGTTTAACTTCAGCGCGCAGCCCGGTGATCTAGAAGCGCTAACTTCCCTGATTATATCAACAACGTCTGTGAAACAATGGTACTAGCTCAGGCAACATCTCATCAAGTGCTTGTTTCTTAATGCGAACACAACTTTCCCATATGGCTGCGCGGTCGAGGACTTACAGCAGGGGGCGTATCGGATCATTTCGTAAAACTCGAACTAATTTTAACTGGCGTTAACTCGTGCATCACCCTACATGCAGATAGTCCTTTTTATCCTTCCTAACAGCGAGGCATGCCGCGCATTTCCAAGCATCCGAGTCCAAACCATGATCTTTCCCGAAACCTAATCACATGTTTATACGGACTAAACCATTGAGGTGTTCCACAAAGTCGGCTAACTGGGTAAGCCTGGTTTATGCAAGTAAAACCTGGAACCTCTTAAATCTGGAACGGGGGCTGGGGATTCTCCGTTATCCAACTGTGTGGAACCCCGCACCCCCCCGCACCCCCAGGCTTCAACCACAGAGTTGACACGTCATAAAACACCCTCACCGTTCAACAGTGATTTGCAAGAGTGGAGGAGCGTCCGTCGGCTGGCAGCGACTGAGTCAAAAGTTAATGGTTCAGTTGAACAAAACACGTGTTAATAAATTATCGGGCATTGACACGCTGTTCCTGCCGTACTCCATTATTCAGGGATGTGACCCAGGAAGAGAACAAGATCAGGGGTTTCATCGTCGAGCCAAAGTGGTGCTGTCAAAGATGTTTGCCTTCAATTCATCAAATGACTGCCAGGCACCGAGCAGTTATTGTGTTTGCTTGCTGAAATTCTTTATATATCACCTTAATTATTGGACAGTCTCATTAGACATAAGACTCGGGTTGCAAAAAAAAAAGGTATCTACAGGTCTAATGGTCATACATGCAACATACCACAATTCACTCATGAATATCTCATGAACTGAATGTTTGTTGATATATTCAACATATTTTGAATACTTATGGAGGTACAGTATTATTTATAGGATGAAGTTATACAGTTCATTTACAATGTATTGATAATGTAAAGCTTTTTTTCTGAACGGCCTCAAGTCAAATCCCCTTCAGACTTACTTTGGGATTGAAATTGACGGTGAGCCGCACTTAGGATGTACAAAGTGGCCTGGTTCATGATGTACCCATTGTCTAGGGAGGCTGTGGTTCAGCCGCTAGAGCGTCCTCCCACTTGGGGGTTGTTGGTTCGAAGTATCCTTTAGCCAGGACACTGAACCCCAGTGTGGTGAGCAGAGTGAATGCAATCTTTTTTTCAAGTAACGGGGGTCAACAGTCCAGAGCAACGGAGAGTGTGGAAAAGAGGTAAAGAAACGGGGAGAAAAGTAGGTGGAGAAAAGTGTCAGGAGTGCTATGGGATAGAAGAACATCAGCCAGGACAGCGGTGAGAGCAGAGATGCAGTATAGACTGGAAACAGTGACGATGAGGAAAAGACAGGAGGCAGCGCTGGAGGTGGCAGAGATGAAGATGTTGAGGTTCTCCTTTGGAGGGACCAGGATGGAGAGGATCAGGAATGAGTCCATCGGAGGAACCGACACAGGCTACCTCAGCAGAACTCGTCATCGTTCGTTGTTCTCTGGGACAAATTATTTTTACTTTTGCTCTTTGAATGCTCTGTACGTGTGAACATACGGAAATATTCACAACAAAGTTGATTTGACTTTGACTTTGTCTTAGGTGTTTTGGAGAGAAGGTCAGAGAAGCCAGACTGAGATGGTTGGGTCAAGGAGAGAAGAGGGATAGGGAATATATCGGTAGACAGATGCTGGAACTGGAGCTGCCAGGCAGGAGGTCTGGAGGAAGACCGAAGAGATTTATGGACGTCGTGACAGAGGGTATGAAGGTAGTTGGTGTGAGAAAGGCGGATCCAGAGAATAAGGTTAGATGGAGAAGGTTGATTGGCTGTGGCGACGCCTGAAGGGAAAAGCCCAAAGGTAAGGAAGATCACAGATTTAATGTCTTAACACACCTTGTCGTTTGATCGCCGCAAGTGTTATTGGGAACCGATGATAGCGGCAGTCGCAGGAATCCTGTGACGCTGCAGCAGCCTCAGTGAGGTTCTCGAGCGAGCGTCCGTCCAATCAGATGTTTGGTTGTTCACTTCCTAGCTCATTCTGCCCGGATGCCGAAGTGTCATTGGGCGAGACATCGAACCCGGGGTTGTTCCCGTGGGCCTGGTTAGCGCCTCGCACGGCACCTCTGCGTGTGCCGATGGGTGAATCCTATGGAGTGTGAAGCGCTTCGAATCCAGACGGTGCGAAGGCGCTCGATGAGCGGAGACCATTTAACCCAAATTGGAAAAGGTGAAAATAGCGTGGGCTTTGAAAACCATTAAAAACTGGGTCATCAACAGAATAATGTTAGCGGGGTATTTTTGAAAACACAAAAATGTTTAGTGGTATAAAAATGAAAGTCCAATGCATTAAGATTTGAAGATCAGCGCATTCTATTTCACGTTATCGGGCGTGCTGCAGAGTCCGGGAACATATTCATGAAGGACTTTTAGCCGTTCGGGCTCTTTTACCCTCACTCTATCCAGAGGGTGGAAAAGATACACAAGTAAGGCTATGTGATTCCTGACTGGACTGCAGAGATAAGAGAGGCCAAATAAATCCCCCACCCCTCCAAATGGGTTCCAGTGACAGTCCAAATAAAGAGGTTTTGGTTGGTCAGCCAGATGACTGACATCTTGGTGCTGTTCCCACCTCAGTGACCAGCAGATAAACCCGGGATTAGAGACTCTCTATTAGACTGTCTCGCACACACATGCGGACTGTATTTGCACACTCTCAGGTACATAAATCTGAAGGCCGAACGTGTCCATGAATGCAGGGAAAAAAAATGTCAACAAATGGCATGCAAATGGACACTACTGTTTAGGCATAAATACAGCGGCCCCTTAAGATTCGGATTTAACTCCTTCCAGAAGTGGGTTCGTATGTTGATTTTTTTTTTTCGTATCTTAAATGAATTTTCCCCGTTTAAAATAACAAACAAATTAATTCGTTCCAACTCCCCCCCGCCAAAAAAAAACACATAAAATAAGGATATTAGTATAGAAAAACCCTGAAAAAGAAGGATACTGATAATGTAAGGGACATTAAAAAGGAAAAAAACATGGTTATTGTCAAGTGATAGTGTTTAATATGAGCTCACACACAGACGACTGCAGATGCGGCGAGTTCTTACGAGGCTACGAACACAAACACTGAAGCAGAAACCTCCACTTACGATCAACTTAACATTAACATACACTTGTGCTGATTATTAAATTAAAATTAACTTTACAATAAACTTATGATGATTATTAAATCAAAATTAATATAACATTACAATAAAATTATGATGATTGTTAAATTAAAAATAATTTAACATTACAATAAAATCAGGATGATTATTAAATTAAAATTAATATAACTTTACAATAAAATTATGATGATTGTTAAATTAAAATTAATTTAACATCACAATAAAATTATGATGATTATTAGATTAAATTTAGCTTAACATTACAATAAACTTATGATGATTAATAAATTAAAATGAATTTAAAATTACAATAAATTATGATTATTAGATTAAATTTAGCTGAACATTAAAATTCACTTAAGATGATGATTAAATTAAAATGAATTTAACATTAAAATAAAATAATGATGATTATTAGATTCAATTTAGCTTAACATTACAATACATTTATGACGATTATTCAATCAAAATTAATTCAACATTGCAATAAAATTATGTTGATTATTAAATTGAAATTAATTTAAAATTACAATAAATTATGATGATTAGATTAAATTTAGCTGAACATTAAAATAAACTTATGATGATGATTAAATTAAAATGAATTTAACATTGCAATAAAATTATGATGATTACTAGATTGATTTTAGCTTAAAATTACAATAAACTTATGATGATTAATACATGACTTAACTTAATTAACTTACATTTTATTTTAGAAATTCAGTTTTCTTTACTTTTTTTTGATATTCTTTATTGATTTTCCTCTGAATCATTGTCACTAGTAGCGTATTCGAGTTGTCTGAGCTCTCTTGGCGCGTACCGCGACAATTTCGAATTTTGATCTCCTCGCTCTCGTATTCGTATCAAGAATTTTTGTCTCGTATTTCAAGGGTAAAATTCGCTGGAATCGAGCTTCGTATCTGAAAAAAATCGTATCTTTAGGGGCCACGGTAGATCCGCGGCGGGCGTAAAAACACGGTCCGTACGGGAATATATAAGCTCAATAAGCAAAGTAATTGGTATGATTTGCTTGTGTGAAGCTGCAGGATGATTAAAAAAAAATGTTTTCGCTCCAGCGTACGATCACCACTGACCCTCCAGTCAGGCTCCAGCGACAAGGAAGTGACCCCTGCCTGGCTTACTGTCTGCCAGCAGGGCCAATTATATTCCTCAAACGCTAAGCAGCCAGGTAGCGCTACCGGGTCGCAGCGGACTCTTTTGTGAAAGCAGGTGACCATTCTGCCTCCGCACCGCCTGCGAGCCTCAGAACCCTTGATTCGCCGGTATCGCCGGTGAAAGAAAAGGCCCCGCTGAAGGCGGGCAGAAAAAAAATGGAAGGTGAAGAAAAACAAAAGGCCGGGGGGGGGGGGGGGGGGGGGGGGGGGGGAAAGGGAACGCCCCGCGCGGAGACGAGGGAGTTATCGGGGATTTTGTCCCAGCCCAAACCCTCTGGGGGAAG
>CAAKHD010007507.1:33311-44473 GCA_901007705.1 Fistularia tabacaria
AACGTTGTCGCCAATTCCCCCCCAGGAACACACCCATCACCGCCAGGTGGGCTTGAAATTCCAAGACGCTGGACCCCCCCCGCCCCTCGGTCCCGACCGCATCCCCCGACGGTTCCCCCCCCCCCCGAGTCGAGCCACAGGTCTAGGAATAGAATCGTTTCCTGTGAGAAATGGTCTACAATGGCCTTTGAAGTCGGACCGCAACGATAACTCAGACTTCAGATGTCGAGGATGGTCAAATTGGAAACAGCGGCTATTACTCTCCGATGATGCATAATCAGTGTTTTTTATTACCGACTACCGACTGAAGTTCCGGGAGACGTGAATAGCGCTGCGTTGAGGAGCAACTTTTATGTCTGTCTTGTAGTTTTTGAACTCTTTTAACTGTTTCACCCTTGTGCTAAAAATGTCTTTGGCCGCTGCGAGCGTCCTCTCATGAGTTAATAAAATAGAGTGAAGATAATATGATATGAACATATGCTCGGCCCCTCTATGAATGTTTCATCTTGCCACTCGGTGCCCTTAAATAGACCCCTCACCCCCCCGCCCCCCGCCCCCCCAGCCTCGGTCTGTGCAGCATATTGCAACATATGGTGAGTTTACGATGACTGTCCAGTTGCAGGCGCCAGCCAATATCAGCCAGTTTAGAGGTAAGGGCACGCCATCTGTCAAAAAGCTGATCAGCGCTGCACTGCGACGTGGGTTTGTGCCATAACTGATGAAACACACAAACTCTGTCCATAACGGTGGGGGGGGGGAGAGGAAAAAAGCAGGATACCGACTGAGACGAGCACCTTGAAAACTAATAACCTCGACGAAGAAACACAAATGGTGTTTTTATTTTGAATGAATCCCACCGCTGAGAAGAGAAGCCTCACCCCCAGTGTGGGACACAAATTCCTTGTTATGTACAAATTTGGGATGTTTTATTCCCTGAAAGACTGGCTGGATGTCAATTTGTAAAGGAAGAAAGAGAATATATCTCTGGGTTGTAAGAAAATCTGAAACTGATTGAATACGCCAGTTACTTGTAGTTGGGCCTCCTCCGCTTTTCTTTTAATTGTATTTTTTTTTATTGTTTATTTTATTATTTGTTTATTGAATTGTATGTACTACATTTCCACGAACGGTTTCTGAGGCCCTGTTCAAATGAATCTTTTTCTAGTCCTTTTATTTTTGCTTTATTTTTATTGTCGGTGGTGGTGGTGGCGGAGACTTTATTATTTTATTATTGTGGAGGGATTACAACCCCTCAAATTACTCTGGGGCGACCAGGTAATGCAATGACGTCCATCGGTCGGGTCTCTTGAGCAAGTGTCTGCATCACTAGAAAACCCCTAAGCTTTCCTGCACCCAAAAGTCAGGAGCTCCGGACGTGCAGCCATGACTTAAACCGCCAGTGAACTCACCTCGTCCCCGGGAGACCCGTCTCGAACAGGAGCTCCAGACTTGTGGACGCGTGTGACGCCGAACACACCGCTGTAACGACGGCTTAGCCGTGACCCTCCCGTGAGGACGTCCCGACCGGCCGGCGTGACGTCATAGGGCGGCAATACAATTAAGCGAGACAGAAGCCGCGGCGGACTCCGTGACCCGGTCGCCCGCCGACCGCTCTTCTCCTGACCCGGCTCGGTACGCGCAGCAGCCGCGCCGCAAGTGCACGCTGAGGTAATTCTCCCGACACGATGCGATCATCCCCTGACCTCGCTGACACGGCCCCAGCAGCCGGCAGTCGTTGATTTGAATTGGGCTAAATGATTTTTGGATGGTAAAAAATAAAGTAAAAAAAAAAAAAAAAAAAAAACAGAAATCAGCCTTGCATTTCTCCACTCGTTCATCAGCGTGAGGTGAAGCAAGTAATCAGACTTGATCTCCGCTTTCCCCCCCGATGACTTCAAAGATCAACGGTAGAATAACATCTTCGAGCAAATTGGCCGGGATCGCTAACAGCGGTGTTATTTAATCCAGTGGAAGGACGTAAAACGCAATGTTTAGGGTGATTAGCGCACACATATGGGAAGCAAAACATTTTGATACCACAGAAACGACTCGACCCGTCGCTATACTTGGCCTCCCTCCCTCCCTCCCTTCCCTCCCTTCCTCCCTCCCTCCCTCGCTCCCTCGCTCCCTCCCTCGCTCGCTTTCAAGTACCAAAGCAGCGGCCCTAATGGCTCCAGAAATGCACAAAAACTCTTTTATATTTCGAGAAAATGCGGATAATAAGCGTAATTTTCCAAAGCCGAAAATGCCTCTCCCGGTTCTGCGCGGAGGAGAAAAATCTTGACGATCTATCTCTCATTGCCCGACATATTTTCTTCGGCTAATTTGGAAACTCAGATAAAGGTTCGGCTCGAGGCTCTCTGCTGACCGATCATTCAAATAATAATTGCCTTCATTCGATAAGCCTGATTTAAACGTACAGAATTCCTCGGCGGGAGTTAAGTCATCAATGGCGCTGGCGTTTAAAGACGTGACGAGGGGACTGCGGGAATAGTTTTCCCTCATTGTCAAACATTCACTCTCGAAGCGTGAGGAAGAAATTACATTCGCTGACAGCCCACGGATCCAAGTTCTATTCAAGTTCAATTTAGTCGCATTTGTTCATCACAGCTCATTTCAGCACAAAAGTAGCCCGCTGCTGTTATCAATGGCGCCAACGAACCCACTCCTCCACCGACGCCTGGAATGGAAAATGTTTTTTTTTTTAACCTCTTCTACCATGACCACCACTCTCTCACACACACACACACACATACACATACACATACACACACGCCGTGCTTTGCATGAATACACAAATAACACACTCCCGAACGCTTGGGCTTTAATTCGGGGAAACGCGTCTCGTGTTTCAGCCGCGGCTCAAACGTCTTCTGATGCATCTCCCAAGCTTTGTTTCATACTTATATTAACCACCGCTTGCTCTTTTAGCTCCTCATAACGGCGGAAAGGGGACACCGCCGGTCCTCGTCATCAATCATCCGAGCCTTCGCCCGGTTACCCTGCTCGCAAATGTGCAGCGCTGGGCGCTATTGATTTTGTCGTTTGCCGTATTAAACCCAGTCGGACGTTTGATTTTTGCGGGTCGGCGCGGCTCGGCCGAGATGGAGATAAATGTATCCCGATCACGCGGCTGTGATTTTATAACTTTTAAATGTTAAAAAGAAACCTTAACTGTGAGCGACACACATGACTCGTCGGCCCGCATTTTAATCCAGAGCTAAAATGAAATTTGCGAATTAAAGGAAAACATTTTTTAAAAAAAGCTAATTTGAATGAGCCGGCTCATGACATATCTTCCCAAAAATAGAAACCAGCGGCCCGAGACGCAACCGCCATGCAGCACATATTGAGTTACAAACAATCAGCACAAGGTTTCTGCCAAAAGCGTTGTCAGGCCCGGTGGCATAGCGTGTGTGTGTGTGTTTGTGTGTGTGCGTGTGTGTGTGTGTGATGATGGCTGCATGGAATGGAGGTTTGGAGACGGTGTCACATTTTGTGCGGCAGAATTGCTGAGCGTAAGGGAAGGGCAGCACCTTGCGTACACACTCCCACACTGCCCGATCGATAAAAGAATCTCTCTCTCTCGCTCAAAACCAAGGCTTTCGTCAGGATGAATTGATTTGCGTGATGAGTCGGATTCAAATTTTTAACGCAATGAAAGCGCGGCCGCGCAACGTCGGACCGACGGGAAGTCGTCGTCACACTCCGCAGGAAGGAGTTTTCATTTCACCGGAGAAGCGACGCGTCGGCAGACGTGAGTCAGGGATTCCTCCGCAGGGACTGGGGCCGCCCCCACGCCGGGCCCCGGACACATGCGGGCCCCTCGTGTAATGTAAACAAGTCAGTCTGTCTCAGCAGATGGCTCCTGCGCACACGTACAGCGTTTATATGTATACTGTCTATCAAGTTTTGATAGTTTGGCGCTTGGATATGCTGAGCGGGTTGGTCGGGGTTTCGTCCGCACCGGCAGCGTGACCTGCGGCGGGGAGGGTGTTTGGATTACGAGAAAGATCAACAACCGCCGCAGAGAAAAGCAGAGGGGTCCGGGTCCTGGCTCCGGTGGCTTCGGCTTAGTTTCCGAGCAAAAGTACCATTATCCGGACAAGCTGTGTGACCCGTTGACACCGGGAGTCGCGGGGAAGCGGCGGGCTGACCGCCGACCAAACCCTGTCCGAAATCCAGCCTTATTAACCGGGCGTGAGCGCATAAACGTAGCGCCCATATTTACAGGGAACGTTATTGACAAAGTCAGTATAAATTGTGTATTCGGCTACATTAACAACAGAAATTATCGCCGGCGTGGAAAAAGAAGCGACTTATCAGGTCGCCTCCTGAAGTCTGAGCCCCGGCAGCCCCCTCAGTGTTTGTCTTTGCTTTGCACCATTGGCTTCTGTCAACTGTGATCAGTATCTGCAACAAGAAGTGTATGGGTTTTTTTTCCTGCAGGCGCTGTGCAAATATGTCAAAGAAAACAACGCCGCTCACTCCCGGGTGTGAGGCGTTGCAACAACCCGCGTTCCCTTTTTTTTTTTTTTTGCTCATATCAACAAATCCGTTTGCATGCTAATGGCAGATAATGCACAACACAAAACTCCGCTTTGCTTTACAAATGCCACATCGATCGATTCCGAAGCTTTTCCTCGATAAGGCGGAAAAGAAAAAACAGGACACGCCTGGAAGAAATCAGAGAGGCATGAAATCCTAAGGCTGCTGCTCTTGTTACAGTGAGCGGACGGGGCCTAGCGGTCACCTCTGGCTCAGGAAGATGAATGGCCCGTCTCGCAGGTCGGGGTTCCGTGTTACGCCGGTTATCCGTCGTCACCTCGTTACGGGGCACGTCTTTCAGCGCGGCGCCGCCGGAGGAGGGCGTTCAAGTCGTCGTAACGCCGCGAACGAGCCTCGCGCGGAGAGAGCCCGCCTGAACTCGATCCGTTCCGTGGAGAACGTGGCCGAGCGCGTCGAATCCTCAAGCCCTCTCCCCGCCGGCTGCTCAGAAACTACAACACGCGTGTCGCGTGAAGTGACAAACCTCTGCAGGATACTCATGTGAAACGATAGCTTGCGTTTTTTGAAGGCTTTCTCAGTTTGTGGCTGTTGGATGCTGCGACGCCAGACCTAAAAGATAAATTGTGCTCTCTATCTGTTATCGCCTTGCAGCTGATATTTCCCCAGAAAAACTAACAATACCGCTTTCTGTTTTCTTTAATATATATTTCGCTTTGTGTTTTTGCTTTTGGCAAGTGGGGTTTTTTTCCGGATGGATGCATCGGTGATCGGCCGGTGAGGGACGGCGAGCGGCGGCCTCCTGGCGAGCCACCTGCGCACAACAGCACGGTCGATCGGAATACGGACAGTTGGTGAAGTCGCTGAGCGGCGCGTTGTGCGTTTTGTTGCAGTCCTCCGTGCGCGTTAGTTCAGACGCACGTCAGCAGGAAAGAAAGCACCATCTTGCGTCCTTCCCGTGGAATTAGGGCCTCTGAGTCTCCTCTGATGAGCTGCTCCGTTACGACCGCGCGGGGAATTTTAAACGCCAGGAAGGTAAGTTATGGTGTTTTTGCGGACGCGTCCTCCTTCTTCTTCACGGCGGCACGAAGGCTGCGGGGATTTGCGAGCCCGACGGGAGATATTTGTCCAAATACAAATATCAGTGGCATGTGTACATGCGGCTCTGATCCGCACCACGCACAAAGTCTCCCCGAAGCTCCAGCAGCCGAGGCCTTCCGTGCATCCGCCTCTTTTATCCGCTGGAAGAACTAAGACACGTGGTATTTTTCGATGGAGCCGCGGAGATTTATGCGATCTAAGTAGCTCCCCTCTAATTTTTCCATAATGAGTATTAAAGCATTAGAGCTGGCTTTGTGTACTCTCCTGGTGGGCTCGTTCATTCATATTCATAAGGATCAGAGAATCTCAATAGCTGGGTTGTCAGTACATTAATATCAGATGCCTCTCCATCCCTCTCCTGTCTTCCTCCTGTGAGAGATTAGAGAGATCATATGCAAGGTTGTGTAATATATATATATATATATTTATGTGTGTGTGTGTGTGATGAGCTGTCATAGCTGCATAATAACTCTGGAAATTACTGGCCAAGACCTTGAGCGGTGTGAATACAAAAAAGAGTTGGGAAAGAACAATAGAGGCCCATTTGATCCAACCTGTTGCTCTTTTCCGCTTAAACGCGAACGTCAATCACGGCTCTCGGTGGGAGGCCCCAAAAAACTGCCCAAATATTCACGTTTGACCTGGAAGCCCCCCCCCCCCTCCCCCCCGACAGCTCTCACCTTCACGCTCGCACGGAGAAGTCGTAAGTTGGAAAATTGTGTTTGACGTCGACATGGCCGGTGTCGGAGGGGGAACCGAAACGGTTTGCCGCGTATCGCCGAAGCGGGCCGGACGGGAGCGGGGAAAAATAGCAATCTGTTGAAATTTACGTCCTTCAAAGAAGCCATAATAGCGCCCCTGCGGGGTCGGACATTGTTTGCGCTAAGTGAAATTAGCAGATGTCAGTGGAGCTGTAAAAACAAGACGGGAGAAAACGGCGGGGAAAAGCAGACAAGGAGGGAATTGAAAAATGAAGAGGGCACTCACCTCTCACGTCCATCCACCTATCCCTCCCCTCCTCCCCTGTCCTCCTGCCTCTTGACAGAAATACAATAACCGAGACACGCTCGCCTTGAAGTTCCTCCCTCAGCAGCTGCTGTCTCAAACACTTTATTGAGTTATTGAGTAGGGAATATATATGATAAATGGAGTCAACAGGCCGGGCTTTGGTTTACGTCCATATCCAAACAGGCGATGTGTACTCTAGGAAATCAAAGTATAAATCTGCGCCCATCCCGTGTGCAGATCAATAGGCGGCGTTAGATACCCTCCGGCGGCCGTCAGCAAGCACGTGGCACTGCTTAGGATACGAGACGTCCCCCTTCTCCCTTAAACCGTCGCAATTTAAGGGGAGGAGCGAGGGTGGGGGGGGGGGGGGGGGCCGCTTTTTCATAAGTAGAACCCCCAAAAACCCCCGGGGGGGGGGGGGGGGGGGGGGGAGGGGGGGGGGGGGGGGGGGGGGGGGGGGGGGGTCGCTTCTTCATCAGATGAAACTCCAGAAATCCCTCGGCGGGAGGAGGAGGAGGAGGACGGGGGACGGGGGACGGGGACTCGGGGTTCAAAAGGTTGGGGCGCGCAGATATTTTTGCGCGGAGGCGCTCGGCGTTTTGACAACTGTTTGGACGGCGCCGGCTCTTCGCTGTAACACCGCGGGCGTAATTACAAGTGCGCCTGTTTGCGTGCGGCGCGTCCTTATGTTTGCATTTGGCTCGTCGGCTGCAGGTGAACGAGTGCAAGGGAGTCACTCCTCGGTGTCACCGGATGAGTCAGCATGTTGTTTACTGAAGTCGTCGAGCAACAGCGGAGCCTTGAATCCCACTGTGCCTCATTAGCTGCCGCCATCCCGCCTCCCGTTCCCTTGTTAATCACCTCGGTCGATCGCCTCCTTGTAATCACTTAAATTTGCCGATTAGGTGGAATAAGGCAGGAAAAGATGCAGCCCGGTAGACAGAGACCGGGGACGTGCACGCCAGCCACCCAGTGTGTGCACAAAGCAATGTAATGAAGTGGAGAAAGCGGATTCAAGGCTGGGCGGCTCTTTGTTAAGGCGCGAGCTGAAAGTTTCACAAACGCGGTGCTCTCACAGTATGCTAGCATCAACCCCCCCCCTTTTTACCTGAAAATCATTTTGGGGATCATTTTAAAAGCCGCACTCGTGAAGTGACCTTTCAGAATGACTTCAGTCATCAAGATGATGATGATGATCTCCAGAGAGAGTCCGAGCCGGCGCTCTCTCGCCACTTACTAACCCGCCGGTGTTATAGCTTCATCGCCGTCATGAAGCTACGAGTTTGGTCAGTAAAAAGGTTCGACCGTCACACCATCTCAATCTGACTTGACCTCCAGAACATCTAGCATATGCTGTCCCTCTGATGGACTCATCCTTGTTCCTCGACGGTCTCTCCGCTGTGGGTTTTTGTTGTTTTTTTTTCCGGGAGAAAAACAGCATCGCGCCAGTTAAAGGCTCATGAATGCCCGTGTCGAGATGAAGCCGAGTAAGAAGTGCCGTTGTTGTCCGGGTCTTCCGCGGCATCACGTTCAAGGTGCTTCTGCAAACCGGAGGTGGTGTTCTTCTTCCACACCCGATCCCTCCTCCGGCGCACGTGTACGTGTCGTCCGGACACCGTCGTGCTTTTTCGCCCGAAAGGATCACCGTGGCTTTTTTTGGGGGTCACTTTGCAGCCAAAGCTACGCACGGATTCAAAGCAATGACCATTTTCATATATTATCTATTTATTTATTAGTCATTTTTAATCATGTTACATTGCAACAGAAGTGTTCTAAGTGCGCTGATCTTTTGCTAAAAATCAAAACCGGACACGAGTACATTTCACCAAAGTAGTGCTTTTCATTTTTCCATGTCTTGACATCAACACAGGCTTTACGTAGCAGTTCAGCTAACTGAGGAGAATTCTGAATTTGGAGCAGCGAGCTGCTACCTGGACCCGGGTTTTAACTCCTGAGCCGGCCCAAAATAGCAGGGATTTTATACGTCTTACCACGCGAGGGCCGCGCGACTGCACTTCGGGGCTTTGCTTACGGCAATACGCTAAAATTAAGCGAATCTCTGCGAGACACGTCCGTGCAATCGGCTGAACGGGGTTGCAGAATCATGAGGAGGTTTCTCTTCTCACCGGAGGCTGCTTGGCTTCTCAGGTCTGGAGAAAAGCAGGCATTTAACCTGTGGGGCTCATTGCCAAGGCCATGATGTCCTTAAGTTTGTTAGAGCTCATAATTCCTCTAACAGGAGCCGTTAGAGTCCTTTTACTGTTGAATTGCAGCTGGATTTTTAATGGCCAAAAGTCTCGGCGCGGCGTAAATCACACATTTAACATCATTGTCGCTGCGGCCGAGGCCACCGCTTATTGATACCCAATTTGTTGTCGCTAAATAAAGTTCCACTGAAGCCGGCTCGTGTCCTTTAGGCCTCCTTAACTTTAGATGGAGATTTATGAGATTTGAAAAGCCAATTCATTTTAGGAGGGAAAAGCCAAATCATTTATCAGCGGGAGTTCGGTGTCAGCGCCGGTTATCTGCGGCTCTGCTCGCGCTCTGCCTCGCCGTCCGAGGGCCACGCGGAACCGTCTCCGTTTAATTTCAGGCGGGAAAAAAAACCAAAACAACAACAAAAACGGGCTGGATAATGTTCATATCTGTGTGACAGTGACATATTCTAATGATGTATGTGGAGAGGGAGGGCGAGCGCGTCAACAAAGATGATTCACCCTCAATCTAGTTTGACCTTTTTGTTGTATATTTCTCGCCTTTTTAAAATAGCAATATATTAACATGTAATTTTGAAAGACGGTCTAACATGGGAAAATTATACGGGCATTTTGGCGTAATGGAAATGGAAAGGCGAGGCAGAGACTGGAAAACAATTGTCTCGCAGGCGTTAAAGTGATGCGACTGTAACGTGTCGCCGCTGTCATTAGGCATGTGTTTATCTTCATCTGCCTTGCTTACCAGCCTCCAGACGTGCGATTGTGACGCGGCATCTAATCATTTATCCTCTGACGCTCGCTTGTTTTTGTTTTTTTTTTGAAACGCAGGATTTCTTATCCGCTCGGAAATAAGTAAGCATTCCCGACACTTTGTTAAAGGTGAGCCGCATAATTTCATAACTCGGAATTCATTCTGTCAACCTTCATGTCGTCATCGGCGCGGGCGCAGGCAGGCCATTTACACGAGTGTACCGTGTTATGCATGAAATTACCACATGGATACCGTGAAAATTGTACACTCGGAGGCAAACGGGTATATTTTCCAGGCAGGAGGAATCCGCGGTGATGTGAAAAACAATGGTAGTTGGCCTCACCTGCAGAGGCGGCTTCACCTCCCAATGACTGATTGCGAGATGTCGCTCGGTGTTTCCTTGTCTTCTCTGATAGTCAATCATGAACCTTCCTCTCCATGTTATCCAGCAGGACGTGCACACATATTTGTGTTTTGGGGTTGGAACTGCCAGGCAGGAGGTCTAGAGGAACACCAAAGAGAAGATTTACGGACGCAGCGAAAGAGGACATGAAGATAGTTGGAGCAGGAGATATGAAGTGCGGCGAACAAACCCTCAGGAGACCCCATGGAAAAATATTCAACAGGGGTGATAAGAAAGGCGGTGAGAGACGGAGAAAATGAGAGAAACGAAAGCCACCCGGAAGCTGGGACGAGGAAACACGACGAGGAAACACTTCACTGTGGAAAGACCGCCGTGCTTACCGTGTCTCAACATTTTATTTTTCAGTGTCAACCGGTTCAGTCGGACAAAAATGTTCCTCGTTTCCATAAGCATTTCATTGAATGTCATTTCAGGCAAATTGATGCATTTTAACTCTTTTCTGCTATGGACTAAAAAACAATGTTGATAAAGTTATTATTCGTTCCAAGTTGCTCTATATTTCTGTCGTTTTTCTTTCATGTTAAAAAGGATACAATGTTATGCAGAGGCGTACATCCATAATATATATAATATTATAGACAAATGATACTATTTATAGTTGGGGGGGGGGGGCGTAAAATGTTTTCTTCTTCCTAAGGGGGAAGTAACAGAAAAAGCAAATAATTGAGAAGCACTGGGTCGGATGGAGGAGGTGGATTCGCTGTGTTGACCCCTGAAGGGAGCAGCCCAAAGGAGAAGAAAGAAGAGTGTGAATACATGTGTGTTTCTATGAATATGAATACAAATATATTCTCCCTTTAGTTGATGGTTCTGCCGCTCTTCATGCCAACAGCATGCAAATTGAATTCTCTCTCCTGTAAACGCCTGTCCTGGATGTACCTTTTCCTCTCAAAGTGTCCCTCCTGTGCACGGACGTGCCGTCATGCAATCCAAGGGCGGTTCAGTGGGCCGCGCTTTATCCTTGATCGTAGATGGCCCCCGTTCCTGCTCCCCCGGTGAGAGGATCCGACCCCGCCGCAGATGCAGACGAGCGTTCGGACGATGCCAAGTCCAGTTCGCGACCTTTGCCCCCCCCCCCCCGCCTCTGTTTTTTTTTTTTTTTTTTTTTTTTTTTTTTTTTTTTTTTTTTTTTTTTTGTTTTTATTTTTTTTTTTTA
>CAAKHD010007507.1:59466-70798 GCA_901007705.1 Fistularia tabacaria
GTGCGTGTATTTTCATTATGCATATATGAATGTGCGTGTGTGTGTGTTGTGTTTGCATATACTGTATATGTGTGTATATATACTGTATATATTTAGATATGTATGCATGTATGTATGTACGTGTGTGTGTGTATGTGTGTGTGTGTGTGTCTGTATGTGCGTGTGTCCGTGCCTGTATGTGTGTGTTGTGTTTACATATATGCTTGTATTTACATGTATGCATATATGAATGTACGTGTGTGTGTGTGTGTGTGTGTGTGTGTGTGTGTGTGTGTGTGTGTGTGTGTGTGTGTGTTGGATCAAGCACTCACCGTTCTCCTAGTTATAAGGAATAACAGCTCTTTGACTTTCCCTCCTCCCCCTGAATACAGAAACTCTCCTCACTGTCTGCACAAAAAATATATAAATATATGAACCCCAGCTTTGTGCTTTTCACGCTCCACGTTCATCCTGAGCAGCGTCCCTGCTCAACACTGGAGAAGATGTGAACGCTAAACCCCAGCCCAGGTCAAGGCTCCATCAAGCAACCTGCTTCGTAAGTTCAACTAGTTTCTGTGTGAATAACTGGAAATGCAAAAGAGTTTAAAAACAGGAAAAAGCCCATGACTTTTCAGGCTGGGTGGCAACTAAGCACAGAATAAGTTTTTTTGAATATTGGAAAAAAAAAAAAAAAAAGGGCGAGCTATCTCCTCCGTATCGCAGGGTATCAAGCTGTCTCGGGGCGTCGAGTGTTTCAAATCAAAAATGAATTGAAAAACAGCTAATACCTCACCGGACTGAGCCTCATTGATTTTACCCTAAGAGCATTAAAAGAGAGAGAGAGAGAGAAAATCACTTTGCACGCAGCGTGAAGCCCAATTCTGTGGATTTAGTAACTTAACCTTGAGGTGTTGAATAATTTTTATTTATTTTATTTTTTTCTGTCATTTGACGTGAGCCTCGGCGCCTGAGCCGGAGGAGTAGAGCACATACGATGGCATTTAGAAGCATCGGTTTGTGTGTGTGCGTGTGTGTGTGTGTGTGTGTGTGTGTGTGTGTGTGTGTGTGTGTGTGTGTGTGTCTGGCGTGTGAGCGTGTGCACTATAAAAGTGTAACTCATAAACCGAACTAACTTTAATGAGCGGGATGGAAGTGATCATCGCTCGATAAGCTGTTTTTAAAAAAAAAAAAAACAAGGGAAAATCCAATTTGTGAAACGAATGTGAGATACTCATCTAATCAGTGGAACTGAATAAAAAACAACAGAGGGGACGCCTCCGTGGGAAGAGAGGCGCGGGATAATCTGTAAATAAACAGCGAACTGCGGGACTTTGTGGATAACAAATAAATAAAGTCCAAACCCGAGTCCGTAATCCGAGAAGTTAAACAGAAAACCAACTCCACCGTGACCCGCAGAGGGCCGAGGGGTTAATTCCTGGACAGCCGCGCGAGGGTTTGCAGAAAGATGATATCACAAATAGGCGGGCGGGCCTTGGGATGACGTTCATTCATTTATTATCTGCAACGCCGATCCTGCACTCCGGAGCCCATCCCGCACGACCATTCAGAAGCGGGAAGAAAAGCTTGAATAATACCAGAGGGAAAAAAAAAAAATAGAAATTCGAAAGAAATGAAAATAAAAAAGGTGGGATGAAGAGAAAAAATAAATAAAGATAATAAAATATAGTTGATCTCAGGGTCGAGATTAATATCTCACAAGAGCAAAAATCCAACCAGATGCACAGCGAGATGTTGTTATTGGACCGATTCTCTGGCATTCACACGGCGTTTAGAGGCATGCAAGTGTTCATCCTCTCATTTCAATCATTCACTCTCTCATTCGTGTCCGAATGAATTCTTTAAAATGTTATTCTGAGTTTAGAATTGTGGATGTTTGCGGGGTCGACGCCGGGCTCAGTGGTGTATTTTGGTCACTCGCGGCCCCTTTGTGTTCCCGTGGAATCCTTCCAGTGTACAAACTCGAGCCGATGGGGAAGTCCTCCGCCTTTGTTTCTTCCTTCAAATCTGATTGGGAAGCGCAGATTGTTCAGCGAATTCCACAGAGCCGCCTCGATAAAGCGCGGGGAGGCGTGGAAGGAACGGAGGACGAGGCGAAGGCTCGGCAGACCTCGTCCACACCAACGTATGCTGGGATACAGGCTGCTAAACGCTCCCGCTCAAACTGCAAGGAGCGCGACGATGTGTTGAGTTTGGGAGATTTAATCGAGAAAAAGCTGGGATATTCAGCGGCCCCTTAACCCACCAATCAATTCGACCGAATTCTATCCTTGAAATCCTCCAAAAAAATGTCATGATACGAGTTGGAGAGCGAGAAAATCCAGATTGGAAATCGTACGTTGAAATACAATGTAATTGTATGGAAATTTGTATGGGGAAAAAAATCAAAATACGAACCCACTTCTGGGAGGAATTAAATTCGTATCTTAAGGGACCGCTGGACTCATGACCAATGTCACAATATCATTATTATCTCTTATCATATATAGTTGATCGAGGAAAGTCAACCCCTGTTAGCTTAAGACGGCACATTTCCAACCTGGATCTAAATAAAAACACAGGATGTACAGATGGTGCCGGTCATAAACTCCTGGCAAGATCGGGGAGGTGTGGGGGGAGGGATGACCTCACTTCCTGTGTCTGAGCTTTGGCAAAATGAAATACACAAAACGACCAGCGGGGGGCGATAACTGCAACGCTAAAGCAAAGCTGATGTCGATGGCGTCTCTATCGACTTGTAAGATTGAGAATACAGAACGTCAGTGCGAGAGAGAGAGAGAGAGAGAGAGAGAGAGAGAGAGGGAGAGAGAGAGAGAGGGAGGGAGAGAGAGAGCCAGGCCTTGTGGCTTGTAGAATTGGAGGTTACAGCGCGGGGAAGGACGGCGTATTCCATGAATATTAAAACCAGCTGCATAAATACGCTGTCATATTTAGACATAACAAAACATAAAAGCCCAGACAAGTCCAAAATAAAATGAAGGAGGGCCGTAAATCCGAATGCACGGTAATCCTTTGACATAAAATTCACCCAAAGTAACGGGGACGGCACTTAAGACCCTCAACCTCTCTCTCTTCCAGAAGACCCGGAAATATGATTGAATGCGATATCTGGACTCGGGGAACCATGTCCCCTGAAGATGGCCAAGCCTCGGCAATCATAAAAGTGTCCGGTTTATTAGAGACAGTAAAATATTTAATGACGGACGACTTATCAGTAAGAGGTCTTCCGTTTAAGAGGCCAAAACACGCCGGCGGACGAAAAGTCGGAGACGAGCAGGCGAACGGCGAACAAGCAAGATGTAAACAGCCTATATTTGCCCTCGCAAAGGTTTTTCTTGGAAAAACAAAAAATAGAAATAATTTTCTATTTAAAAAAAATAAAGGGAGAATCTGCTGATCAAATAAGGTTGAGCCGTAGCGGAAACCGTCATTCCTGGCTGTTTTTGCAGGGACAGGTGGTCGTCACACACTTTGGGTGCAAAACATTTCAAGAAAAACAACATTTCGGAATCCTGAGGAATCGCCTTCGCTCCAGGAGCGGCTCCGGCCGGGGACGAATTAGGCTGCTGAGCGCCGCTGTCACCGCCGCAGACACACATAAATTTACCAACTCGCGGTGGCGCGATAAAAACCTCGGGTTTTTTTTGGGGGGGGTGGGGGGGGGGCGGAATATTGAAACCAGCGGAAAATATCGTCGTGGCAGAAACCGTCCTGAAGTTTCCAACGCTGCCTCTTAGAAATAAAACTTAAAAAGTGACCATGTTGACAGCGTTTCCCATCCAGAGGACGACTGGTCTCCTCTCGCTCAATCGGGGCTTCCAGTCGCTTCCCATTCGGTCAACCGAGCTTCTACCTGTAGAGGCTCGGCACCGACTTTGCATATCGCAGGATCGCTTCGCCGTCGCAACCACGCCGAGGTGCTGCTCCTCTGTGAAGGGCTGAATGAGACCTTGTGGTTGTAATCGTGGAAAAGATAAGATCAGATAAGACAAGATAATACTTTATTGATCCCCATAGGGGAAATTCGGGTGTTGCAGCAGCAACAATAGAGGGAAAAGAAAAAGAAAACAGGATATATATATATATATATATATATATATATATGGATATATGTATATGTAGATATATATATGTATATATGTATATATATGTATATGTACATATATAAGTATATATGGATATATATGTATATGTACATATATATATGTGTATATGTATATCTATGTGTGTATATGTACATGTATATATACATATATGTATATACATATATACATACATACATACATATATACGTATATGTATATATATGTGTATATATGTATATGTACATATATATGTGTATATGTATATCTATGTGTGTATATGTACATGTATATATACATATATGTATATACATATATACATACATACATATATACATATATACGTATATGATATATATGTGTATATATATGTATATATGTATATATATGTGTGTGTATATGTATATATATGTATATATGTATATATACGTGTATATATATGTATATATATATGTGTATGTATATATATGTATATATGTGTATATATATGAATATGTATATATATATATATATATATATATATCACACATATACACAGTATACACATACACATATATACATACACATTTACATATGGATAGCACACACATAAAAAAATATATATATAAATAAGTAAATAAGTAAAAAAAATAATAATTAAAAAGAAAAAAAAAAAGGGGCAAAGACGAAAGAAAAGCGTGACCAAGACGGGCCGGTTCTGTTCTCACTCGGTTCAACGCTCTTGGACTTTATTGCTGTTCGACTTTCACGCACACACCCGCGGGTGAATTGATACAGATCCATCCATCTATGGACAGATAGGTTATAGAGAAAGGGAGTTGGGGAATATTCACACCAGTTGTGATATTTTACGAACGCTTTACGATGCTTTATCTCACCTGTCGATGCCGGCAATAAAGAGCAAAGCGCTTTATGAGATCTGCACAATGCGACGTGACTCCGATGACCAACTAGTGAAGCGTCAGCTCGCAGTGGCGGATTATTATTCTGCAACGCGCGTGTGAGATAAAAGATCGGTGCGCGGCAAAGTAGGGAAAAAGCCCCATCAGTTTGTCCTTGGAAATTTGTTGATATTTGAATTAATGTTAGCGCGAACATTAAATCATCCATTTTGATTATCTATTACGTCTGTTTATGCGAACATGAACGCAGCCATACATTTTAAAATAAGCAATACATTATCCGCGCGTATGACGTTTTTCAAATATTTGTAAGCCTTTATTTAATTCACGAATTGCCTTAAATCGTGTGTTGATGTTTTTCGGGGGGGGCTGGGTTGCCCCTCCGTTGATACATCATCCGCCGTGCATTCGTTACCGTTCGATTATTTATTAATTTTTCCCGCAACATCCATATTTATATGTGGGCGAGTGCATATTATTTCCCCGCCGTCAGCCTCCGGTGACTCTCCAAAGCCGGGTCCATCTTCAGTGACATCTGCCATCAGCGGTGCATGACTGTGGCGAAATCTGTTTAAATCTACAGGGCCCGGCGCCGAATGGCTCCCATTGATCTACATTTGCCTGACACTGTGACTGACAGAGCCAATCAGCCTATCATGGCCCTGGAGACGGACAGACACTCATTTACAGGTAAGATGGGGGTGGGATGGGTTTGATTGATTGACAAACTGTCATGGAATCGCTGGGGCATTACCCAACCATCTCTTCACATTTTTAGAGCAATATTCTGTTGGGAGTGTGTGTGTGTGTGTGTGTGTGTGTGTGTGTGTGTGTACATGTCTTTTGAATGTGCGTGTGTGGATGAGCTGGAGAGCAGGTGGTCAGCCTTGTACAGATTACCCACCGCACCTTGAGTGCGGTGACAGGCAGAGAATGGCGCTGTCAGGTTGCGCTGGTCCGTGTTCAAAGAGCGGCAAAATTAAAGAACCTGTCACGGTGACAGGAAGCCGCCCGTGGACGCGCAAACGCGCACGAATCTGCGCGGCCTGCGTCTTCTCCTTTGACTATGTAAACATGAATCCCCCCCCCCGTCCACGTCTCCTTTCAAGAAGATTCTCCGCTGTGGGAACCGGCCGTGCCAAGCCGTCACAACGGATACCGCCGGGTTTGTTGTTGGACAATGTGCAGGGGGACGAGAGCCGAGCAGAAATCTCTGCCGTTTCCAGTGCTTTCCCTTGGCTTCGTCGCGTGACGTCTAAAAAGTCCTGATGAATCACAAGGAAACACCTGTTGGGTGAAAAAAAGACAAAGAAATCCAGGTCATGTATTCGTTCTTTTTTTTTTTTTTTTTTAAACACGTATTTAACTTTGGTTTAAATGACCTGCAAACTTAAAAAGCCACGGCTGATATTCACGATATGTTTTTTACAAATGCAAACGGAACTGTAGGCGGGGGAGCAGGGAGAGATCCTTCGGTGTCCCCGTGCCTTGGCAGCTACTGCCCCCTTGTGGCCAGGACGGGTACGTCAGCGAAAGAAAGACGTCTGCCGTCGAAGGCCGGAGCCAGTTGTTAGAGCAAGAAATAAATGCGAGTAAAAAGGGCTTGGCGGTAGGACAGACTTTGTGAGAATGGTTGTTTGGCGTGACGGACCGCTCCAGGGTGAAGCTCACCTCTCGCGCCAATCGCAGCTGGGATTGGCTCCTGCAGCTCCGCAACCCCGACTGAACGAACCAATGAGCGGGTGAGTGAACGAGTGAGTCACGGGAGGGTTCGGGCGAAAAAGTTTTATTCGCGGCGTGGCATCGAGGGTGGAGCGGTCGTCTTTGGAACCGAACATTCCCGTTTCGATTCCCGGCTCCTCCTGCTGCGCTGAAGTGCCGTTGAGCAAGACACTGAACCCCGAACTGCTACCAGACGGCAGCCAACCGCTCATGGTTCGTCCATGATGGGTTCAATGCCGGGAAGGAATTTCCCGCAAGGGTTTAATAAAGTACAATAAATAAAAAAATTAAATAAGTTGAATTTAGCGCGTGCGGAACGGTGGCGCAGTGGTTAGCGCCTCGGCCTCGCAGCACGGAGGACGCTGATTTGATTCCTGGTTTCCTCCGGGTCCTCCGCTTCCATCCCACAGACCGAAAAACAAGCGGCAGGTTAATCAGGGAAAAAGTGGGGGAAATTGCCCCGAATGAGGGAGTGAGCGAATGAATGGTGGTCTGTTTTTTGTTTTTTTTTAATATGTGGCTCTGCGATTGACTGGCGACCATTCCAGGGTGAACCCCACCTCTCGCCCAATGACAGTTGGGGTAGGCTCCGGCATCGCCCCGAGTGCAGGATGAGCGGCAGACGATGGACGGATGGATGAACTCATTGCAACGTTTGCTGCCGTGCAGCAATTTATCCGAATATGGATCATTTCGGCCCGGTGTCCCCGTCCTCCACCCCCTTTTCAACCCCCGGCTGTCGTTGAAATGAATCCGAGCTCTTTAATCGGGTCAAACATTTAGCTAACTTGTAGCCCTGTTTCGCAGCCGTCCGGCATCCTTTAAATCGAATCTGCGTCTCGAACTCGCCCACCGCGCTCATCTCCCTTTTGAGAGCAGCGAGTCGGCCGAGGTTTTCCCACCGGCGCGCCTTTCCTCCTTTCATTCGCCTCCTTTCTCCTCTTCCAACCCCGATTTCTGCTCCTCTGGGAAGGAGCTGTGACTGCAGTCACCTCCTCGCTCGCTCACATTTAGATGAGCCATTGTGCAGAGGTTGTCAGGGGACGGCGGGGCCTCTTTCATTCTTCCCGATGCAAAGAAAAAAGTCTCTCGACCAATTTATTCAGCCAATTTTAATTCAGACAAACAGCCCCGGAATGACGGCGTATTAAAACATAAAGAACAACACAGATTCGAACTGGCAGCTCCGCCCGGCTTACAGTGGTGCCAACAGGATCTAATCACAGCGCGGCACCCTGGGGCGACGGTGGCTAAATCATATTCGCCGCGACAAAAGACGGAATATATTAGGAAAGTTTCATCACATTTTATTCGATTCCCGAACACGCAGAAGTTTGCAAGTTTTCACCTGATCCAAATGTGGCCTCGGAAGCGAATCCATTAATGGCATATATGTAATTTGTATATGTAAATATAGGTATTTAAAGCAAGTCATGCTCACGTGCACCTCCGATAATACCGAAATATATTCCTTGGAGTCATGCAGTTCAAGCAGATGCATGAGATGCAGTTCATTTGCTGTCATTTTGTTGTTTTTACCGTGTATTTTACCAGCCGTCTGCCGCTTATCGGGTGCAGCAGCTCCTCCAGGGACACTCCTGGCCAGTCCCTGCGGCTTGTCCTGGGTCTTCCCCCTCGGAGTTGGACCTCCCACTGGAGCGTCTCACCAGGGAGGCGTCCTGAGCGGATGCCCCAACCCCTTCCTCTGGCTCCTCCGGATGCTGGAGGAGCAGCAGCTCCTGGCCCTGTCTCTGCGGGAGAGCCCGGACAACCTGAGGGGGAAACTCATTTCGCCTCCATATTGTATTATATCGCATAATATTACACTAAATTTTATGATATGGTGTAGAAAAAATTAAATGCCTTGACATCGTTGATGGAGTTAACAAACGAGCTCGGTTCAGGCGCCGCATTTGACCCGCCGACTTCCAGGCCCAAAGAAACGGCAGATTTATTAGCGTGCGCCCCGGGAGCAGATATAATGAATAAAAAAGCCATGCGGAGGGGCGGAGGCTTCGCACCCGGTGACCCGGCGTTCGCTCGCATCCGAGCGCGCTCTGGCTGGGTGGTCGGCCAGAGAGGAAGTGTGCGGTGTTACCGTTTCCTTTGTTGCAAAGCTGCAAAGTGTTGTGTTATTGCGCACCTGTTGTTGACGGCTGAATGTGCGCTAGCCCCCCCCCCCCCGAAAACAGCAGGAATCGCACGTCACGATCAGGAATTTGTGATTTTATTTACCTCGGCTCTTTTCTTCGGTCCCTTTCTGTCATCGCCGTCCGTTTTCGGTTTCGGCTTGACGCGCAGACGCCGGGAGTCAACCTGGGACGAAATGAAGTAGATGTGAAAAGACGAGAGCGAGCCAACAATTAGGATAATATTTCTCAGTTCGGAGCGTTGGCCAGCGCGGTTTCTGCCGCGGCTGCCAGCACATACATTCTCACCTCTTCGTTATTTATCGCGTCCGAGCTTCTCCGCGCCGTTCTCCGTCCACGGAGATGATTTTGGAGCCCGGACTGTTTTATCAAGTGTGCGAGGCCCAGGATGGGATTCCCGCCTTGGGGCCTGGCGAGCAACGTTTCCCGCCTGACCTGAGCGCGACCTCGCCGCCAGCGGCAGCTTTTCAAGGAAATAGATGGATCGTCAGCAATGAGGAGTTATAAATTTCCGCTGATGCAGCTTTAATTCGGCTTTACATGTTTATTACCGCGCTGGTGCGGCGGTTCATCGCTCTTCCATCTTACAGCAAGGAAGTCCCTGGTTCGAATCGGACAGGAAGGGCTTCCTGCGCCCGCATGGGGTTCCTCCGGGTTCCTCCCACAGTCCAGAGAGGGTGAACGTTTGTGTATCTTCATATGTCGCACCAATGAGAATATGTTTTTGTTTGTCTCTATGTGAGTGGACGTTGTGTGTCTCTGTCATGACAGCTGGGATGAGCTCCAGGCTGCAGAGTGCAGGATAAGCGGTACAGATATTGAATGAATGAATGAATGAATGAATGAATGAACGGATGGATAATAATCACAAAATTAAGGCAAATTTGGAAAGTATCTGATTTCTATAACTTTAAAAAATAGGGGGGACGCATTTAACTCTGAGTGTAATTGAAATGACTTGTTATCATATCTCTGAAGTGTAATCACACCTGTAAATATAAACTTATTTAATATATGTGGACCAGCGGTTCTTAACCTTGCAGGAGGTGCTGAACCCCACCAGTTTCATATGTGCATTCACCGAACCCTTCTAAATAGGGAAAAATAAAATGTGAATTTTTCAAATTCAAAACATGGGTATATACAGTGGGGATCCAAAAATGCAGATTTTTCATTTATGGGTTAAAATAAATATTTTTCTTTTTAATCAGCCTATTATTATTTTTACTTTGAATAAAAAAAAATGCTAAGAAAGAAATTAATTGCATTCTTTCCAACCCATAAAATATTCGTAGTTTATTCTAATATGCGCTATTCAGAGATAAAGTTATTTATGATGGATTTATACGCTACTGGGGTTCAAAAATGCAGATTTTTTTAAATAAACCTGATATTATACAGACTTACTATATGTCTTTCGATTAATAAGTAACTAGGTTTTGTTTTAATTTCCCTCCCAAAAAAAATTCTTTTTTTTGGATTAAATTCTTGAAATGAATTTTCCTCATCTGACGAATCGAAGTGATGCAATTGATGTATAATTGCTCATATTATTTGTGATCACAAGTCATGAGTCGGCTGGGGTTCTTCACCCCCGGGGTTCCTCCTCCCACGGTCCAAAAAACATGCTGGAAGTTCACTGGAGACCCAGGACATGTAAATGAGCGGGTGAACGGTCGCGTGTCTCCATGTGATGTATGAATGAATGAGTGAGTTTTATGTCTCTTTGCATGCGTGATGGAGAAAGCGAATGGTTGCACATGATGTATTGAATGAATCATTGATGAATGATTCTTGTCGTGGCAACTGGACTTGGATTTCTTCACATCTTCTAGTGAAGAGATTCAGGTCCCGTTGCCACGACAAGAAGATTTTCCACAAGAATCCACCGTGACCTGGAGGTGTGAGATCCTCCACAGAGTGGACGGATGGTTACACGTCTCTCCATGACGTGCGGATGAGTGGGTGAACGGTTGCACGGGAACCCCGCCTGTCGTCCAGTGACCGCCGGGATCGGCTCCAGCCTCCCCGAACGCACGATAAGCGGAATTGATAACGAATGCATGAATATTTCGATGGCTTCTTACCGTTGAAAGAGCAGTGTTGTGATTTCCACTTTGACATCTTTCTCCACTAGATGGCAGCAACACGCCGCTGCGGCCGAGCTCACGTTGCAGGTTGCAGGGTGCAGGGCTCACGTCACGGCCTCGGCCGTGTGAAGTGACACATCAGAGGTGATAATCTCATTATAAAATGTACAAATACCTTTGTTTTAAGAGCAACAAGAGAGGCCTGGTTTCTGCACCATGTATCAACAGGCCTGTGTGAATCCTGGCTGTTGAAACCAGCTGCAGGCCAGAATGATTTTTTTTTCCCTTTTTTTTTTTTTTTTTTTTTTTTTAAATCCGGTTTTTTTTTTTTTTTTTGGTTTTGGCTTTTAAAAAGCGGGGTTTCCTCTTTTCCAAAAATGGAAGGGGGC
>CAAKHD010007507.1:79589-94421 GCA_901007705.1 Fistularia tabacaria
GGCTTGCTGTTGTCTTGTCTTGTCAGTATTTGTATGGATTTTTTTTGTTATTTTATATCTTTATATATATTGCGTGTGTGTGTGTGTGTGTGTGTGTGTGTGTGTGTGTGTGTGTGTGTGTGTGTGTGTGTGTGTGTGTGTGGTCTATCCACCACACCCGCTGACCTTGCTTCGGGTTTTCACAAGCAGGTCAGATGGTGGCCCGCTCCCCGCTCTAGATGCAGGTCCCCCCCCTCCCCCCCCTCCGAGTTTTTATGAGGTGATCGTCCAGAAGTCTGAGCAGATAAAGTTCATTCAAAGACATTTTACTTCTGAAAAGACCTTTTTTTTATTCAAAGCTCCGCAAGTAACTCTGCGTATGCAGTGGACTTACTTGACTTACGAGTGCATCGGCTTCGGAGTTTTCCGAGGTCCGAGCCGTCGCTCAGGGGATGTTTTGCTCTGTGATCGGAGTCCGGATCAGAGTTCGGAGCGTTTGACGCCAAAGTGGCCGACGCTGCACATTAACAGGTGTCTAAAGACTGGTGGACGCGCCGCCCGTGAGACATTTTCGGGGGATTTGGTGCCGTGGACGGCGGGAACGTGGACGGACGAGACGCTGGAAGAGGCGTTCAAGGCCGGTCGAGGGCCTTTTGAGGGTTTTAAAAAGAGGAGCGGCTTCACTCCGTCCATAAATGACGCTTAGACATGAAGTGTAGTGCACGTTACATTTAGCATAGCATTGTAGCATTAAGTGTGTCGCCAGTAAGTTCAGAATAGAGCACCAAGTGAAAAACTCCCCCAACCTCCTCCACTGCCATCCCATCTTCAAGGTTAATGCACTTCATAACACCTCTTCTTTTCTTTACTTTCACTTGTATTATGCGTTGTCATTTTTATACATTATTTGTTATTTACAAAGTGCATTTTTTCTTATTTAATAAACAGGTAAAAAAAAAAAAATAAATAAAATAACGGGGAAGATTTTATTCAATTTAATATCTGATCAAATTCGGATTCAAGCTCAGTCACGGCCCCGATTCAGCTCCTACGTCCGGGTCTTACTGGACATGTTTTCTAGTCCTGCAGTTGCTCTGCTCGGTGTTCGGGATCCTCAAACGTAAACAGGACTAACTTGTGAAAGGCTTCTCTGAGTCAATTACAGACGCTGCAGCGGGACGTGGCCCTGAGCGCGTGACCTCCCGCGGTAAAGCCGAGGGCGCCGCAACACGCTGCGGGGTTTCCCTTCCCTCTTTTTTTGATTTGCATTTTCAAAACCGGACATGCGTTCCAATGTTTCTCAAATGGAAAGCGGTGCGATTTCACGGCTTTCGACGGGTTTCGCTATTAACGATTCTGCGCGGACCGGCTGGCGCCCGCAGGCTTCCGCCCAGCGCACGAAGCCGCGCCGCCGTAACGGAAGACTCACTCTTCGCACACCCGCAAGCAGACTGCTCGCAAACGCGCACGGAGTAACACACACCCTCGGACAGACGGTACACACACACACAAATTCCCATTCACATGCACGCGTATTGCTGCACAGCCCGGACGATATGTTGCGGAGAGGCAACCTCTATTCGTGTGTCACCACAAACCCGAAAAGGCAGAAGATGCATGCATGGCAGGCCTGCATTACAGGCAACCTGAAGGCTTTTACTCCTGGATTTTAATCATCTCGACTGAAATCATTCAGAAACGTGGAAGTGGCTCTCTCGTTTTTCCGCGCCGCCCTCCGTCTGGATCGGCCCGTCCTTTTCGTTTTCACCGAAAAAAGGAGACAGTTTGGGGAGAGTCAGCGGCTGAGACGGTCGCCCGACCCGAACGCCGCCGAAAACGCAGAAGCTTAGGATGCAAAGCGTCGGGCACAGACGTTGAAGTGGGCGATAACTGTCTCGGGCTGTTTATTCCGCCAAAGGGTGTCGTTTACCCAGCGATTATGACTCCGACTGCAACTCGTAGTCATAACTTGCAGTTTCTTACCCGGCTCACAGGATGTTCCCAGCATCAGGGTAGCTGATGTGAATAATTAAGGTACAATATCTGGCACACCCTCTCCTTCATGACTCGCAGCACGGCCTCCACTACATAACCAGAATCACATGAAGCCGTTACAGAAGCAGCGTGGGGTTGATTAATCCCGAGCAGGTTCGGTTGATCTTGATTTGGTAACAGCGACGGACAGAAATGGAAACCACGAGTGCGTTCGCCCCAGATAGAAGGTATAGGCGCTTTAAAAAGGAACCCGGCGTCCAGAAATAGACCGGGCCGGGGATAAATCTGTTCTGACTCCGAAAAGTACACAGGGAACAGCAAAGTGCTATCTTAGGGGATACTTACTGTGCTGACATCTACTCTAAGTAGCACATATTCCTCTGGCTGCCCTACATTTGCACTGCCTTGGCCGTCCTCTGCAGCGTATAATCCTCGCGGCTCAGAGGGGTTCTGGGTGTCTGCAGCTCTAAGCACGAGAAGAGCCTAATCTTCACCAGCCGCCAGGAAAGGCGCGGGCCGACGAGCGGCGGCTAATTCGGCCTGGCCGCGTACACCTTCTGCGGTGTGACTGCCCGCGCGTGTTTTTTCCGTCAGTTCAAATATTTTTGCGTCCAGGCGAAGACTCTACGGGACATTTTGGATGTTTATCGGAAGCGTTCGAGAAACGTGGACATCTTAGTTTTCATTGGCCTCCTTTTACGAGAACTGCGCCGGTTTGATCGGACAGCACGGTATTTCACCCGGCGCTGACAAAAAGCAATAGAACGACAATAAATTGCAGACAGGTGTAAGTCACATGCTTGCTGCAAAGTCTGTCAGCGGATGATTCATGTTTGCATATCACTCACAGAATGCTCCCAAAACCACAGCGAGGACGCTCTGACTGGGTTGAAGGCGCGGTGGAAGGTTATCAATATCACGCCCTCTAAGCAACTCATAAACGTGTGTTTGTGTTCGTCGCTTCTCGTTTGCTGCGGAGTAAAAATAGATGTGAATATCGGTTCATTTGTTTTCCCCTCGCGCTGATCCTGCAGTGAGGATGGTGGGAGGGCAGCAGCCTCTCGTTCGCACGTCATAGAGACATGCGACCGTTCACCCTCTCATTCGAACAAACTTACAGACGTCATAAACAACCATTCATCCTCTCATTCACGCGTCATATAGAGACATGTAGCCATTCACCCTGTTATTCACACAACATATCGACGCAACCGTTCACCCTCTCATTCGAACAAACTTAGAGACAGCCGACCTTTCGCTCTGCCATTCAAATGTCATATAGACACAAAATCATTCACTCTGTCATTTACACGTCATGAACAACCATTCACCCTCTCATTCACACGTCATATAGAGACATGTAGCCATTCAGCCTCTCATTCATACAACATGGAGACATACAACCATTCACCCTCGCATTCACACGTCGTAATAACCGCTCCCATTCACCCTCTCAACCTTTCACTCTTTCATTCACATGTCATAAAGAGACTAAAATACATTCACCCTCTCATTCACACATCATATAAACACAACCATTCACCCTCTCATTCACACATCATAAAGAACTACAACCATTCACCCTCTCATTCACACATCATATAAACACAACTGTTCACCCTCTAATTCACACAACGTTTATTCGCAGCCGTTCACCCTCTCATTCACGTCATGTAAACACAACCGTTCACCCTCTCATCCACACGTCATGTAAACACAGCCGTTCACCCTCTCATCCACACGTCATGTAAACACAGCCGTTCACCCTCTCATCCACACGTCATGTAAACACAACCGTTCACCCTCTCATTCACGTCATGCAAACACAGCCATTCACCCTCTCATTCATGTAACGTATATTCGCAGCCGTTCACCCTCTCATTCACACGTCACATCGAGACATGCACCCGTTCACCCTCCCCTTCATAGACATTCAGACTTTCACTGTCATTCACGTCATATCAAGACTAAGCACCATTCACCTTGTCATTTACACGTCATGTAGAGAACCTGCACGTCCTCCTCCGTGCACGCACACGCTTATTATATCCATAACTATGATACAATCGTCCTCCCGGTGTGTTTCTAACAATGAGTGAACATGAATCTGCTATTTTCACCTCGATATTAAACCGTTCATCAAACCTTGTTGTCAGGACGACGGGATCAGACAAATCACAACACCGATAAATAGGTAAATGAACGGAGCGTCGCTCTCACTTTCCGCCCGTTCCTTTTCGTCGCTGCTCTGCGGGCCTCCGTCGCCGGCCCTCCTTTTCCTTTTATATGCAAATGCTTTGTTGGTCTCCAGCCAGGCACATGAGATGGCTCGCTTTTTAAAAGTGTCTCAGCGATATCCTGCTGGTAATCCACTTCCCTCTGAAAACACTTCCTTTGCCTTCCCCTGCAAAGCACACACACACACACACACACATGAACTTAATCTGAGCAAAGATCAAACACACATGGATTTTCTTCACGGGGTTATTTCTGTGCGTGTGACATTTTCTTCAACTTCTGAGTCTTGGTTCTCCAGCACACGCCGTGTGACTAACAGCTCCGAGACATTTAAACACGGACGATCTGAAATCTGCTCTTTTGAAATCCGCCCCCCTTTGCGGTTTCGATTGCCGTGTTTATTTAAGCGAACGCACAAGTGCAAGAAAAGGATCCTGCGGCTTCGCCGCTCCCGTCCCGGCGCTCCGGATGCGCAAAAAGCGCGAGGCATCGCTCTATTTTCTCGCCGGTCTGCCTCTCGTGTGGATCTCTGTCTATTTTGGGCGACGCATGCACACCTTTGTAACCGCCGATGTGGGTCAAATCCAGTGTCTGTATTGAATCCAGGCATCGGAGGGAGGTCAGTTGAACAGTTATGTATTGGCCCAGATATCTTAACCTACATTTCTGGCTTTGTGTCTTCGCTGAGAAAATAATTTTGTAGAAAAGGTGGGGAAACTTTGTTTTGGGGTTTTTTTTCTTCCAAGGTCGAAACAACGGCGTCAGATCGAATGTCCGAATAAATCGAGGCTGCATGATTTTTTTTCCTCCTCCTGTCAGCCAGTGTGGTGGATAAGACAAATTGTTTGCATTTCAATCTGGTTAGCTTGATTAGATCACTCGTGCCCTCGGCCGCGGTCACGGGCTGTGGGCAGTGACCCGACGAGGCCGAGGACGCAGGAGGGCGAAGCCGGTTTCCTCCGCAAAAGGTCCGGCCTCAGCGGGCCAAAAATCGGGCTGGACGAGTTTATTGCAAACTTCTCGGATGTATTGAACCTGGAACTGGCAAAGTTACTGCCTTTGAACCATTAAATAAATGATATTAAAACAAATAAAATGAGTTACATTTATTTGTTATCGCTCCATCTGCAAATTTTGAAAAAGGTTTTCTGCAAGCAAGCGACAGCCCAGACTCCCTTCTTGTGGTAGCAAGAGAAAAAAATCCGAATATGCTTTAAAAGCTCAGTTTGCCGCTCTGTGACGCTGCTCTCTGGTCCTCCATTGCTGCCACTCTGTCTCAGCACAGAAGACACACAGCTTTGCCTCCCACCTGTGCTGGAAACCCCGTTTTCTGGGTAGAGGGGGAGCGAAGCGTACACAGGAGTGCAGAGCATCCAGAGGAGTCCCATGAGGTGGCTCTGGACCTCCTGGACGCCCTCCGCGCTGAGGTGTCCACCATGGACGCGCCGGGGGGACCGAGTCCCTCAGCTCGGGATTCCCCGGGAAGAGCCGGAGAACGAGGCCGGGGGGGGGGGAGGGAAGTCTGCGCCTCGGAGGTCACGTGCAGACGTTACAGAAAGAGTCTTTTCACAGAACAAACGCAGTCGTCTGCGGGAGTTACGGTCTGCTGAGAATAATTGGAAAAAAAAAAAAGAAAAGCTTCATCCGTAATTTGCATCAATGGCCGTCAGCGTCAGTGTCAGCGCCTTTTCCCGTCTGGCTCTGATGCCAGTGTTTACAAAGCGCTGGGAAGGTGAAAGAGTGCAAATGCATTGCCTGCCCTGTAATAAGAAGAGGCTGTAATTAGAGAGAGGAGAGCCCTTAAAACGCTGAATTGTCTTTTAAGGAGGTTCAAAGTCAAGGCTCGGCAGCTGAGGAGAGCAGAGGAGGCAGGACTCCCACCTTAATCTGACTTTTCCTTTTATTGACTGCTCGTGTGTTGTGATTCATTTGATGCTCGCGGTTGTGCGTGACCGGCGATGTCTAGTCAGCGCTTTGGTCTCGCCGGAAAAGACGAACCGAGGCGTCTTCGGCACGGGACTCGCCGCCGTGTTTGAGAAATACGACTTCGCCCTGCGCCGGTAACACTAAAAATAGAGTCAAAGAAACCCCTGTCCTCCATCTCATTTCTGAAAGGATCAGCGTTTCGTTAGCTCGCCGGCCCCGCGCTCCTCGCTCACGTTAATTGTGCCGCGGCCACATGACCAAAAATAAAAACGCAATTGTGCAAGAAATATTTACCGCAGACTCGATAAGCGGACCAGAGCGCTATCTGTGTTGAGGTCAACAGAGAGCACGTGCAGGGATTTGATTTTGGCCCGTACATGTGCAGGGAGACCGTGTGCTCCACGCAGAGGAAGGGCTTCAGGCCTCTGTGTCATTGTGAAAGTTCTTCTCAGACGGTGGAGAAGGAGAGGGGGGAGGGTCATGTTGCTACATGAGCAGTTCTGCAAACGCGCCGGTCTCAAAACAGTGTTTTTGCTGTCTGATCAGTTATTTCTGTGCAAAGATGTGCCGGCACGGCTGCAGGACCGCAGAGGTCTGAGAGTGAAATAGTAATTATAGTCGAGCGCGGTAGCATGACATTAGTGTGGAGGGACGACACAAAAGGCCCTCTTTCATGACGTTAGGAAAAAAAAGAAAAAAGGGGACAGACTCCTCGGGAGCGGCGGTGGCTCCCATTGGAAAGTCGGCGGTTCAATTCCTGGCTCACGGCGCCGGAGGGTCCTGAACCAGGACGCCGGCAGAGCGGGTTGTGATATTCAATGTCGTTCAACCAGAATGAGCCCCTGAGTTCAGGGGTGGGCGGTTCATTTTTAAAAGGGGCCAAATGAGAAACCCGAACGCCGTTGGAGGGCCGGGGAAAAGCGACACGCTCGTATAACATGGATAAAATGAACGCTTTGTCGTTAAAGGTCCGCACAGGGACGTAAAATGCCCGGGTCTGCCTTACGAGGATCTCTACTTCGTTTCCTCCTCGTTCCGTTCCGACTCTCTGGCCGATGAGGAACCACATCCGCGCCGGCTCCGTCCCTGGCTCCTCCTTCCTGCATGCCGCGGGCGAGAAGCTGAACCCCGAGCTGCTCCCGACGGCCCGTCAGACCGCGTCGAACGGGCGCGTTCTCGTTCAAAGTGCAAAACCGCGAGGTGTGAAAGTGCCGCACGAGTGGAAAGCGTTGACTTTAACATGCAGTTGCGCGCGAGGCCTCGGGAGGTTTTTTTGGTTTTCTCGTTTTCTCCCACGTGTCAAGAGACGCCGGCCTCGCAGCGGAACATACGTTGTGGGATTTCCTAAAGAGACGGTAAAACGGTTACTGAAATAGCGAGTGAGTCTCGGCGTGGAACGGAAACCGCCATGGCATTGGTCCTTTTGTCGCACAAATGCGTCGAGGCGGAGGGTTTTGTCCGAGAGGCGACGCACCGAATGTCTGCCGCTGAATTCCTCCGGCGACAGGTGCGTCAGCTGACCATCCGGCCTGGAATCAGGAGGGCTGAAAATGATTGCGTTCTTTCTCTGAAAAGCGCGGGGGGGGAGGAGTGAGGCCTCCGGGGCGGGAACGCTCCGCTTCCCCGAATCCCCAAACACCAGTTTGTTTTCGTCCTGGTCGCCGGTGACCTCACTGGCGACGTCACGAGCCTTTTGGAACAAACACAATAAGGACTTTGTGGAGTTTCTTTCTCTCCTTTTTTTTTTTTTCCAATCTATTTGTGTCACGGCGGCTAAAAAAAGCACAGCCGCTCTAAAAATAGACGGTGAACCATGAACAATAGGGGCAGGGCTGTTATTACTGAGCTCAGGCTCCCTCAGTATTGCCCAGATTACAGGGGTTGGAAGCAAAAAGGAGACTGAGAGGCATTATTGTTGCTGACGTGGTGCCGGTTGTCATCATGACTCTGCAAAAAAAACAAAAAAGAAAAAGACTTTTCCGGAAACTCCGGCTCGGCTCCGGGGTTTCTAATCCGCAGCGAGAATTGTCCCTGCGATAAATACTCCGACGGATTCACCCCCGACCTGAGCGGAGACGTGGCCGACTTCCAGGGACCCCGACGAGTGTAGATTTAAGAGATTTCCAACATTGAAATCTTAATCTGTGATTAGCTGCAATTAAATACGGTATATTTATTTAATGCTTTGTGCGGTTCCTCCTTTCCTCCACGTGAAATCCTCTCCAAAATCCTTCTCAGACTCTCCTTTGACTTTGAACCGGCCAGTGTTTCCAGCCCTCCGTAAATGCATTTTCAACAAAACACGTCCAATAATCCACTCCAATCCTGTACATTTTTCGTGTCCGTCTTTACCATTCCCGTTTTAAATCCTTGATTAATGAGTTCATAGGAGGCATATGGCTAGTCGGATCACTCTACAAATTCTCACACACACAAACACACACACACACACACACACACACACACACACACACACACACACACACGCACACACACAGAAAAGCTGATCACGACACAGAAGGTGGAGCTGCCGCTGCCGTTGCATTATTGCTCATTGAAGCGTATTTCAGGCTTCGGAGGCGATGCCCACCTCCTGATTAGCAACTTTCACATTTTTACAAGCGTCCCGCTCTGACATGTGACCGAAACCACTGCATGGTCCGTGTGTGTGTGCGTGTGTGTGTGTGTGTGCGTGCACGCCTGTGCGCTGCAAAGACCTGGGGGGAAATTCCAGAAATGTATCCTACTTTTTTGTTTTCCATGCAAAACCCATTTAGCGAGTTAGCGGTGCGATTCCCGGCTCCTCTCGCCCGCATGCCGAAGTGTCCTTGGGCCGGACACTGACCTCCAAGCGGCCCTCGGTGGTCCGGTGAGCCGCTTGCTTTCTAGTGTGAATCGAAACCATATAAGTGAAGACCGTTCACCATTTTTAACACGGAAAATATCCGTGAGGGGAAAAAAAAAAAGACGAACCCGGTGACATCTGAGCGGGGAAAAATGAGGATGTGATGAAATGCTGTCATGAGCGTTCGCAGACAGGCAGGACGCGGAGGGGCGGGCGGGAGGGTCAGCGGAGATATTCTCAGCTGAACCCACTCGCCCTGAGAGTCCTTTTCAGGAGATCCTGTAAGTCCCTTTTTTGTTCCGAGGACCAGTTTTATGCATGAAAAAGTTTCTGTGGAGGCGCCCGGGTTCAAGCCATGAAAGCCTTTGTCAGTTCACAGTATTCATTTCCGGACTATAAGCCGCTATGAACACGCTATGAACACTGCGGCTAATTTATGGATTTTCGGGGGCTAAAGAGCTTCTGAGGCTGTTCCATTCCGACACTGAAGAAGGCGGCTTTAATTGTTTCAGTGGGCAGGAGGGAGACGAAGATTTATTCTTATTATTTTTAGCCGGTGCGCCTTACATTCAGGTGCGCTCAATAGTCCGGAAATCACGGTAATCTGAATACAACCATTACACTTTATAGTAGACAATTACAACAATCTTGCACTATAATATCAATTGACCGTAATGTCGAGTCATTTGGAGCCAAACGGTCTGCAGCCAAGAGCGTTTGCTGAAGTGGTGACCCTCAATAACTGCTCTTGTTCTTCAAGTTGACGTTTTTTTTTTCTTTTAAAACATTAAAAGGGCTTGTCTTTTAGCGCGGGGTGTTTGGTCTGAATGCGGCGAAGCAGTTTTGAGGGTTTCGTAGCTTCATGAGCTCGCCGTTCATCGTAAATAATGCATAGCGGGCGCAGAGCTTGTGTATCGCCTGTGAACCCGTAACTTAGCTGGGAATTGTCTTTCCCAGCTGGCAGTCTGCGACGCTTCGGCCGTCTCATCGTTCCCTCCCGAAAAAGCTCCCCGGCGACTTTTGTCCCCTGGCTGATTTTTTTCAACTGCTAGCCTGCGGTTGCTGATACGTGAAGTGCGGCAGGAAGGCCAAGGCGGAAACAGTCATTTTTCAAAATAAGATCCGGTAGGTCGAATTTTAAAAAAACTATCGTTTGTACCAAGAAGGATCGGGGACGCCTGCTGCAACGGAGATGCTGAACAACGCGCTGTCAGTTGTCGTGCATTTTGCTCGTGTCCGTCTTCTGCGGCGTATTAGCATGAATAAGCTCCTCGTGCAGGGGCTCATTGCAGTGAACTCGCAATAACAGCAGGGAGAGCTCGGGTTTGATTCAGACATGCAGGAGCTTCGCCGGAGACGCTAAATTACCCAGACGTGTGATTGAGAAGGTGGATGGTTGTGTGTCACCTCTCGCCCAATCACAGCTCCAGTAGCGCCTGAGTGCAGGAAGCGTTTTGGATAACAAATGATTGAATGAACACCGTCGTCCCTCCTCGGTCTTTTCTTCTCCCCTCTTCCCCTCCCTTTCTTCTTGTCGAATCTGCCCCAAATACATGCACTTTTCTAAAATATCATTTTCTTTTTACGATCCACCTCGCAGTTTCCACTCCTTACATTTCCTATGGAGGCAGGGGAAGAAAAAGAGAGTGGGGTCAGATCATTTTTAACATTTTTCTTTTGTCAACAAAGGTTGTTGTTCGCCACTTTGCGACACGCGGAGAACTTCAGCTGCTGTGCCGGCGAATTTGCAGCGCTGACAAATCAGAGATAATTCAACCCTGGCACGGAAAAATAGGTCGCAAAAACTCAATAGCTCACCTGGACGTAACGGATCTCGCCTCCCGTGTCGGTTCACAGTTTCCACGGTCATTCCGCACAAACAATTCCATCTTAACTAAAACCACTGAAATTAAATATCTGTCAGTCCGCTAATCGCGATCTTTCAGGATCAACAGATTACAAGCTCATATTAGAAGTGGTATATGTATAGGCTGCAGAAAGCGGGTCAGAGTCAGGCCGCGCGAGCATCGGGGAGTTATTGTGGCCCCGAAAAGGCTCCTCTCGGCCCGGCGCTGAGGACGTCTCACGTCTCGCTGCCTCTCGCTCAACAGGTGAGAGCACAGCTGCGGTTGCAGTTTATCCACACGCTGAGGATATACATGCTGGACGGATGGTACGCAGTGTATAGGTTTACTGTGGGCCGGCCGAGTTAAACCGATCGATATGGTGTGGAAATGAGAGGGTGGACGGATGCATGTCTCCAAATGCTGCCCTGGAATGGGCTGGGGACAAAGTTCAGGGTGGACGAGGCGGTTTCATGAATGAATGAATGAAAGAAAAGCTTCTTCAGAATCAGAATTGCATTAATCGCCAAGTAATTTTACAACTACAAGGAATTTGCTTTGGTTCACGGTGTTAGATTTGTAACAGGCATTAAGTGAATGAAGAGTGAAATCAGGGCGAATGTGGATGGTGGTGCGAAGCAGTGCTTTAGAGGGGGTGGGATAAGCTAAAAAAATGTTAGCTTCCCAGTAAATTATTAGCCATAAACAGACATTCTTCCATGGTAATAACATATTCATGTTTTAAAAAAGGAAAATAGACTCAAGACAAACAGAACTTTATCCTCTTTTTGGAGGCCTCTTGTATTCAGCAGCATTAGCATCAACAAGTGAGTATTTAGAAAGGCCCGTCAGTCGCGTCCCGCCGTTACTTCTGTCCGCACGACGCCATTTCTGGACCCGGCCGTGCTTACAGCGATAAGTGAGGCCCTAAATGCTCCACTTCCTCCTTAGCCTTGATTGATGGACCGCTATCAGGCCCTGTGGCTAAGCACAGCTGTACGTGCGGGTCACGGGTCAAAGCCAGGGAGATAACCACCTGCCGGGGCAGTTTAGTACCCCCGCATATATCATGTAATCTGCACGGCGCAGCGGTTGTCAAGTGTGAGGAAATTCTATGAAGGCGGCCTTTGTTGTGGTTTTGTAAAATAAGTAAAGTAAGCTAACAGATGTTTCTCTTCGGTTTGCCCATCATGAACGTGGCAGCAAGCATTTGAGACGGGACCGACCGGACACGGCCGTGCTCTCCGGTGCCGGGCGGCGCGCCTAATTAGCCACCCGTTCCACGTGTTAGCCGAGCGATTAGCGTCTGCGTCGCGATGCCGAGCAGATTTTCAATGCGTATCCAGAAAACCCCCGCCGTCGCTCGCCGTCACACTGGTGTGAACAACCTTGCTGTCCCAGAACCGCCCGCCGTCCGTGACACCTTTTCCAACAATGACCAGGGAACACCCGCCCAGATAAACACAGGAAGTGTGAGGGTGTAGCCCGGGCCGTTAGAGGCTAAAAGGAATTACCGCCACACTCCTGGCGTTCCTCGTCTTCTGAGATGTAAGTCTCTCCCAGGAACCGTAATTATAAACAAATAGCTTAACTTTTAACCTGTTTCTGTTAGCATTGAGTTGTTAGCCGTGCTCTCAGAGCTAGCAGCCATCTGAGCTAGCGTTTACCTATTTCTTGAATATCCGCACCTGTGCATGGTTGTGTTCCCTGTGATCCCACAGCGCATAACAAATTAAGACCAATGATACGTCGTTTCAAAGGGGCCGGTCAGAAGTATTTGTCCGAATTAGCTGCAAGAACTTTGTGAAATGTTGATTTCGGACTTTAACTGAAGCTCTTCCTTTGGCTCTCCTGGGTGATCGAAGGCAGGTATTTCTGCTCGCAGCGATGCCGCAGATTTGACTTCGCTGCACCTCGAAAGACTCGAAGTTATTCCTCGGAGTGTTTGTTTTTCCTCTCGATGGGGCTCAGAAACCGTTTTTTCCGGCCATTCCTGCAGCTCGGAGCGACCCGCCTCACCCGTACTCGGTCAAGTTGATCCCCCCGGGTGTGTGTTACCAAAGATAATGAGCTGCTTATTAGATGGTTGGGTCTGGGATTAATTGTTTGGTCAGTGAAATCCAAACACGGCGCCCCGAGCGCCGGCTGCACGGCCACCTCACCGCCGGTGCAGAGCAAGCTCTTACGAAGCTCATTATTGTGAGAGATTACACACACAGACAAACACACACTCTGCCCGACAGACTAAACACCCAGTCTGTAATAAAAAGACATTTTCAGCCTTTGTAGTTAAGGAGATTTACCATCAAGGCCGTTTCTCTTTTATGACTAAATCTTGAACAAGATCTCGGTGGATGGAATTACAGTAAACTGTGACCTCATGTTGGGGCCGTGAACCGAAAAAAAAAAGTCCGAGCTTCACGGGGCCAGTGTTATTGATGGCTGCGCGCTCAGCCTCAGCCTCGGTCGCAGCGTCTGTGGGGGAAAAAAATAAAATAAAATTTGTCTGAAAACTTCAAAAGTCCGTGCGCGCGCAAATATCTTCACCTCCGCAGGAATGTCATGCTAAACTTTGCTCGGCAGATGTCGGGCCGTCGGGTCGGGGCCGCATACCGCTGATTCCATTCACGGCAGCCTGAGAGAGGGAGAGGGAGGGAGGGCGCTGAGGGAATCCCCACGAGGCCTCCTCTTTTCGCTGTGCCCTAAACACTCGCAGCAACAGCTGCGGGCACAAATGTGTGATGTCGGGGAGGGAAAAGAAAAAAAAAAACCTGCCGCCGAACATCAATCCGGCGAGATCAAGGTGGAGCGCGGTGGGCGCCTCCGAAATTCAACAGAAGTTGCGTTTGCTGGCTGTCGTTGGGACGACCCCAAGTTTGCACTCGTCGGCCCTCCCGAAGCCTGTGATCAGTCTTGCGTCAGATACTGCCGTCTAGTCATTTCAGCAGCGCAGACGCTCGGACTGCAGAAATCACCATTTCTATGTATAAACCGAGCCATTCGGCGAGTGTAGCAACAACCGCGGGCTAACTCGGTTCCTTCGCTGGCAGTCGGCATTGTTAACTTTAATCCGCCGCGTGTGTTAATCTCCGTACATTCATTATCTCTTCGGTTTGAAGGAGAGATTACAATTTGAAAACAATGGGCTATTTCAAACGGCATTAGGACCCGGCCCAGGATGATTCTGGAGAACAATGGGGAGCCGGGGGTTAGAATAGGATCGCTCCGGTGTAAAGATGTTAGTTCCACTATAAGTGAGTTTCCCACTTAGCTGATTTTGTCTGATCGCCGTGGAGAAGAACTGTCTGCTCAGAGTAAAAGAAACACCATCAATCATCTGCTCCCGTCTTCTGGCTGTTTACCTCCTAGCCTTTCATGCTGTTATTTATAACCCCCCCCCCTTCTCAAGCCACCTACAGCGGAGGTTGTAATCCCTCAATGTCAGATTAATGCGTACTTAAATTCCCTCTGCTGTATATTACCGCCGTTTCTGCTCAAGGGAAGCGCGGCCCGGGTCAGAAAGGGGCTGGTCGGGAAAAAAAACGCGAGAGCGGTGAGCAGGGAGGCAAGGAAAGAGAGAGGAATGTTAGCATGGGATGAGGCAAGCCAGGGGAAAAGTGCAGGCTCGCTGGATCGCCGTATTTACACAAAACAAGTCGAATGTCTCTTTTCCCCCCTTCAACTACATCTATACATGCATAAACACACAAATCAATCCCGAAGGGGAGCGGGGGGGGCTAGCGCTGGCTCTCGCTGTGAAAAACATCCCCGGGGATATTAGAGAGCACTGATCCTCTGAGATTGCCTGTGTGTCAATATGTAAACATGTGTATCTGGATGAATTGCTCTGTTTTTGTTTTCGGGGGGGGGCGCATGTGGCCTTTCATGTGTCACTTATGCTGTTGACATCTTCGCCGCGGCCTTTCGGGGTCTGAATTAATTAAAGGATTGCTTGACGATGCAGATCAGCGCTGGGGGGGGGGGGGGTTTTGGCGGGGGTTGGCT